>JADGKE010000152.1:0-10748 GCA_026954515.1 Cladochytrium tenue
CCCAAGCCCTCCCCCGCGACGGTGTGCACCCCGCCTCTGCCTCCTCGGTGCCTTCCGCCTCCCTCTCCATCCTGTCTTTCACTACACTTTCCCGACACAACAGCTGAAGAGCCACGCGAGATGAACTAGTACACATTAACTAAACCAGGAAGTAAAATTTGGATTGAACACTTTTCGCTCAGAAGATACCGAATATGTCGCTTTACCGGTAGTTTTTATCCACGACTGCGTAGGAGGTGGCGAAGGAAAAGTAATGATTCAGCATGAGCGCTGATGATGTTTCGGAGCTTACCATTAACAAGGAACCACGTGTCGGAAACCTCTTAAATGACCTTGTGGCTTCTTGAGTCCTCGTTGTAGATTGCGACCCACTTCCCATCAACAGCCGGCTGGTTGTTTATGGTGAGGAAACCTTCCCTGTTTATCGACGCCAGCTAGTCGCCAATGATGATTGACTTGCTCGTCATGGGTTGTTCGCTCCCATGGAAGCGCTGCTAATTCGTTTTTGCAAAAAGCTGCAAATGTCCGGCAAACGTCCTCCACGGTTGTGGGATGGCTCCACACCGAGAGCTTTTTCACTTTCCAGCTCATTTTATTTGAAGTTAGTAAAAAGTGACGACCAACCTTGTACTTAAAGGTAACTCAGTAGCCGTCAATATCACCATAAGCAATGTGGCTATTAGATGCCGCATTGGAGATCCCACTCGCACGCACCAGGTGACCGCGAGTCCCCCATCGACCGCTCAGAAATTCGTCCCAACTTTCCGTCCTCAAAATAGAACTCCGGGTCCGGTTCTTCCAGAAAATCGGATGCACAGATTCTTTCTCACGCTTTAGGGCAAGGGGTTGATTAGCATCACCAATACCACGCATGCCAGCTTACATGATACCAAGGAAGTGGCTTCGCGACGTCAATTGGTGCAACAAACTGCAACCCCTCGGGGATCAGACGGATTGACCTTTCAAGATTCAGAGTTTGATATGGCTTTTAGCACAGCGATGGAAGATTGGTATATTGCATCAAAGACCACCAGCTGCCTTGATATTGTTGCACGTGGACACTGCGAGGGCTACGCCATAAGCCTTCTTAGCCTTATCGTCGTCCTGCCATTGAAGGTAACATGCAACCTTATATTTCATGCTCCACAGTGATAGACTCCAACTCATCCAAAATGAATTTCGGCGCCACAGTCTTGCTCAGGGGCCATCCATATGAATCCGTCAAAGCTTTGGATTATTGCAAACTTCGTGTCTGTTCTGATTCAGAAGCTCATGCAGCGCGTACAACACAATAGAAGTGCTTGGAGTATATTTTTCCGGAGACTTCTAATACTCAACACGAAAATTGCGTAGTCACGACTTGACTTGGCGGTTCGGTTCAGGCGATCGTGCCAGCTCCAGTTCAACCGCCCCAACAATCGGCTACCCCGCCTACGCGCGCGGTTACCGCCTTCGCTCGCCGTCCTACAGCTCCCTGCCACTCTCCTCGCTCGGCCGACACGACGAGATAGATCCTCTCACCCCCGCACCACTTTCGCACCACCACCACGCTTGCTTGTCCTCCGCTGACGCGCCCCCCACAGCCTTGCACCTACTTTTATATCCGCATCGCGCCTCGCCGCTCCGTATCATATGCCGCCAAAGTGGCAGTCGCCTCGAACCTTCCGACCCACGCGATCCACGCCAGTCGAGCAAGATGCTGTGCAGCCAACAAACCAGTTCTCACACCTAGGGGGCATATTTCGTCGCAGTCGCAGCCGCAGTCCAGTGCCACCAAGTGACTTTGGATCGCCTTCTGGATCCAGTTCTACAGATTTTTCACAGCCCATCAGCGAGATTTCGATGTCTCTGTCAGATGATCCATATGTTGCGGCCATGGCCACACTTACCCCCTCCGTGTTGTCTGGTGTAAACAATCCGTCCATTTCAGCGCTGGATTTCATGGCATCCCACAAAGCCTTGGACCTGGATGTGGTCGATTTTGCTGAAGTCTCCTCAGGAGAGCCGACTAGATACTTCATGCGAATAATGAAAAGCGTCGAGTCACTCTGTAGCACTTGGAAAACAGTGGCAGACCTCCAAAAGCCACTGAAAGTAACTTGGGGCCTGCTTTCGCTGATTTGTAAGGTAACACTCTTTCGTATTCATGCACTGTGCTTATATCCTTCCGCAGAACATCAAATCATATCACACAACAGATGAGAATATTCGAGAGCTGCTGGATGCAGTTATTTTCCTGGAAGATCTTTTACTTCATTTCAAATCAGAGGTGTCGAAGGTCTGTCCCTTACTTGTGAATGGCCTAGGGAATGTTCTGCTTGGTGCTATAATAAGCCACAACGTCCTTCTGAATGCAAATGGTTGAGCCCGAGGAAAACTGATAATAAGTACTAAATTATACTTCAGCAGCCGGCGCAGTGTATGACATAGAAGCAGTGCAAATGAAAGTCAACAACTCGACGTCCTGGTTGAATGTGTGGCTGAATTTAGTCACTGGCAGCAAAGGAAATATGAGTAAGTTCACTCTTTTCTGCTCATCCTGGCACTAAGAATATTCTCTTTAGCTGCCATAAATATGGGCGATGTAAGATTTTTGTACTTTGATTACATTTTTTGAGCTTCCTTCAGGGCAGTAACTCATTTGGAATTTTGACGCAAATCGAGTTTGATGTATTTATAAGCTATCAGTGAGTGCATTGGTGCGGTAAGTTTCACTTTTCCGTAACCAGTCTATTAGATGGAATGATCGGCCCATGGCCCTTGAAATTGCAGAGATGCTTCGTGAAAATGAGCTCAAAGTGTGGATGGACTTAACAAATATGACTGGTAGCATTTATGCCTCTATGTGGTCAGGCGTGATGAAGAGCAAGGTGTTTGTCCCATTTTTGTCAAAGGCATATGCAGTGAGTTTTCTGAAGCTCCTTTTTTTGAGCTCAAACCTTTTAAAGGTTTCACCAAATTGCTTGAGAGAAATTCGGTTGGCTGCAGATGAAAGAAAGCCGACGGTCCCAATACATGTAGACAACGGGCCGTTTCTGGGATGCGAGGCAGCTACTGCTGGTCTACTTTACTTTGACCTCGCCAACAACAAAGGCGACGCCGAAAAGGACGCAAAACTTCGCGAGCTAGTGACCGAAATTCGCAAACAGCTTGGGCTACCGAATCCGGCTCAGCAAAAAGCAAACCCTGTGCAATCTGGCCTCCAGCTGACTGAAAGCGACGTCCTGTCATCTTTACGCCGAAAGCTTGAGCCTCTTGACTTCGAAAGTGACGTAGCCGTTCGGAAAGCCAAGCGGCTTTTAACAACGAGGGAGTACATTCTCAATGACATTCGAGAATGGTTGGCCAACAACCACCCAGAGCAAACCGTTTTTTGGCTCCAAGGCGCGGCGGGATCTGGGAAATCGGTAATTTATGCCTGCATTACCGATGAGCTTCGTGGTGTAACGGCAACAGAGCCGACGGGTACCCTTGCAGCTACGTTTCTGTGTGATCACAAGGTGTCAGAGCGATCCAGTCCTCGTCGCGTCATAATGACTATTGGATATCAAATTGCGAAAATATCCAGCAGTCAGTTACAAACGGATCTGAATGCCAGTGATCAAGAGGATTTCTTGAAATTCCCCCTACTTGTGCTATTTGAAAAGCTCATTATTAGCCCGCTAAAGAGCCTCGGGGGTACGAAACTAACCATCACAATAGACGCACTCGACGAACTTGCGCAGTCAAACAGCCAAGATCGCGGAGAATTTTTTCGACTTCTTGCTGTTAACTGGCGACAATTTCCTCCAAACATCCGCCTTTTCATCACTGGGCGCCGTCATGACGACATCATGACAGCGTTTAGCGACTTTGAGCCCTACGTCATCAATCTTAACACAGAGAGCAACCAGAAAGATATCTTACTTTACTCAGAGTATCGGATGAGCAAACTGAAACATCGCCTTGCCGAGGCAGAGAGAGAGTCTCTTGCCCGCGAACTGGCGCGTAAACTTGCTGCTTTGGCTGGAGGTCTTTTTATCTGGATTGTGATTGTGTATGACGAGATTATCTGCAGTGTCCGTGATATCGCAGGGGAAGTTGAAAAGCTGGCTTTCTCTCTCAAAAGCCCCGCTGGCTCTGGCCATGTCCCAGATTCGCTGGAGATGCTCTACGGTCGCGTATTTCACGACGCATTTAGCAGTGGGCTCACTGAGCTGGACTTAAACTTAATTCGCCAAGTCCTCGGCGCGCTACTGTTCCTCCGGCGGCCGCTCTCTGAATCTGGGCTGGCAGCTATATTGAATATTCCGCTAGATGAAGTTCACTGGGTGCTTTTGCCACTACACTCGCTTCTGAACTACTCTGACAAAACTGTCAAGTTTGTTCATAGATCAGTGGCTGACTACCTCACGAGCAGTCATGCACCAGAATTTCTGCAGACAGATGCACCTTACATTCAGGCAGCCCTTTTCAAAGGCTGTGTCAATACACTAGTAGCCGCAGAGCCATTAACATTCGGAGGTCGTGAGGCATGGATAATAATGGGATCAGAGCCGGTTCACAGCAACTTCAGTGAGATTCTGCAATATGCAGCGGCCTTCTGGTCTGAGCACCTTGCTTCAACATCGGTTGTTGGCTTAAAGTCGAGTGCCCTTTCTGATTTCGTTCGTATTGAGCGCTTTGGGACAGGGATACTTCTTTTTGGTGTGATGCGGGGGCGCACGGATGCAGTTCAGCTTGCATTAAACTGTGGTGGCAAAAAGGAAAAACACAATCATTCCAGTTTTGAGCATAGACTCAACGTGGCTTTGCGTGAGAAGGCTGAGTCGCTCCGTATTTTGCCGTCGCCCTTGCTGTATGAGGCTGCGAAAAGGAAGAACGCAGACTTGTGTCGAATACTCATTGAGTGCGCCGGCGCAGATGTCAACTGCAGGGGGTGGTCGACTGGAGATCGTTTGCAGTTTGGCGAGCGAAATATGACGCCTCTACATATTGCAGCAATTTATAAGTCCCAGACAGTGATCAATTTGCTTCTAGAGCACTCTGCTGATGCGACTTTGAAGGACAGCGATGGACAAATGCCGACAGACTCCTGGCCACAGCCATTGAATCTATTTCGAGAAAGAAAGAGGACACCTAAGGTTCCTGTGGTAAGCAAAAATAGCGTCTGTGTGTATCAATACTAATAGACAAGCAGACTCCTCTTCAGCGATGTATTTTTGAGAACCACCAGGAAGAGGCTTCCTCCCTGGCAAATGAAAGCAGCCTAGTTACCGAAATTGACCCCGTTACCGGCAAAGCAGCGCTCGCCTATGCAATTGAGAGGGGTTCGTCAAAAATAGCCCTCGCGCTGATTCAGCGCGGCTTTGCAGCCAATTCAAGTGGCGGCGTTGATTATCTTCTTCTTGAAGCAGCTCGTTCTGGTCTCGTTGCAGTCGTGGAAGCGCTTCTGGAATGTGGAGCGAATATCAACACCTTATCAGACACTGGAGATACACCTCTTCACACTGTAGCCGAAAACGGCCAAGTCGAGGTGGCGCTGCTTCTGTTGGAACACGGCGCTAATAAGGACGCGCGCACGGCGACACACCGGACGCCGCTGGACTATGCAGCGCAAAACGGCCACGTTGAGGTGGCGCGGCTGCTGTTGGACCACGGCGCTGACAAGAACGCACACACGGCGGAGCAGTCGACGTTGCACAGGGCGGTGCTACACGGGCATATTGAGGTGGTGCAGCTGCTGCTGGATTGCGGCGCTGACAGGGATGCACGCGAGGAAGACCAGCGGACGCCGCTGCACCTGGCAGTGCAAAACAGGCATGCTAAGGTGGCGCAGCTGCTGCTGGAACGCGGTGCTGACAGGGATGCACGCAATGCGGATCATAGGACGCCGCTGCACTTTGCGGCGTTTCTCGGCCACGTCGAGATGGCTCGTCTGCTGCTAGAATTTGGCGCTGACAGGGACGCCATCGAGGTGGACCAGTGGACACCGCTGCATCTGGCAGCGCGCAACGGGCATGTTGAGGTGGTGCATCTGCTGCTGGGCTACAGCGCTGACAGGGACGCGCTCTCGGCAGACCAGTGGACGCCTCTGCACGCAGCGGCGGATTGCGGGCACGTAGAGGTGATACAGCTTCTGTTGGACAGCGGCGCCAACATGGACGCGCGGGAGGTGAACCAACAGTACACACCACTGCACTTAGCAGCGCTAAACGGGCATGTCGATGCGGCACGGCTGCTGCTGGACCACGGTGCTGACACGGACACATGCGATAAAGACCAGTGGACGCCACTGCATCTTGCGGCGCAAGACGGGCATGTTGACGTGGCACGGCTGGTGCTGGACCGCAGCGCTAAGGGGGATGCACGCACGACGGGGCAGCGGACGCCGTTGCATCAGGCGGCGCAAAATGGGCGTGTTGAGGTGGTGCAGCTGCTGCTTGACTACGGTGCCAACAGAGACGCACGTGATGAGGGCCAGTGGACGCCAGTGCATTTGGCGGCGCAAAATGGACATGTGGAAGTGGTGCAGCTGCTGCTGGACCGAGGTGCCGACATGGACGCGTGCACGGCGGAGCAAATTACCCCGCTGCACTTCGCGGCGCTAAACGGGCATCTTAAGGTGGTGAAGCTGCTGCTGGACTGCAGTGCCGATGGGGACCTACGCACGGCGGAGCAGTTTACCCCGCTGCACTTGGCAGCTGCAGACGGGCATGCTGAGGTGGTGCGACTGTTGCTGCAACGCGGCGCGAACTGTGGCGCGCATGATAACGATCAGTTTACACCGCTGCACCATGCGGCGCACAACGGGTATGTCGATGTGGCACAACAGCTGTTGGAATATGGCGCTGATAAGGATGCGCGTGACGCGGACCAGTCGACGCCCCTGCACCTGGTGGCACGAAACGGGCATGTTGATGTGGCTTGGCTGCTGCTTAACCATGGCGCTGATAGGGATGCGCGTGAGGAGGGCCAGTGGACTCCGCTCCACCTAGCGGCACGATTCGGGCATGTTAAGGTGGCGCAAATGCTGCTAGATCACGGCGCTGACCGGGAGGCACGCCAGAAGGAACAGAGGACGCCGTTGCACTTTGCGGCACAAAATGGGCATGTGGAGGTGGTGCAGCTGCTGCTGGATCATGGCGTTGACAGAGACGCACACGATGAGGACCAGTTGACACCACTGCACGTGGCGGTGCAAACCGGGCATGTCGAGGTGGTGCGGCTGTTGCTCGAACGCAGTGCCAATCGAGACGTGCGCATGACGGAAGAGTAAGCCAGAGAGAGTGGCCGCCATCACGCCCAAGATAAAATAAATCCAACAGCCCAAAAGCTTTGACTCATACTGAACGAGCGACTAGGTGGAGTGGGAGGGCGTGGTATTGGTCGGCCAGCACCTAGAGAGTTGTACTGGAGTAATGTTTAAGGGCCCCTGACACTGGATAGCTACCAACGCAGCTATGCTATAAACTTGATTTTACCATTTAGAGATTGACTCGCAGTGTCCGGTCCGGGGTGAATATGATCTTGGCCGTAGCGAGGGTATCCTGGTGTAATTGGGCGATGCGTCCGTCTGAGCCAATGTGAATACAACGAAAGTCAACTAATATCTCTAGCTCTCTACCAATTACAATCCATCTGAAGCAGATGAACGAAAAGAAGCCCTCGCAGGCGATGGACCAATGGGAAAATACATGCAGTTCCGGGGGCTAAACTAATGATTTTTAGTCCGAGACGAGTGCGACAGGCGTGGAGTGGACTGTTTGGCAGGTGCGAACCTCAACCAACAAGGCTTGTTCTCATCATAGGACATTAATATAACTTGCTTTCCGAAGCGGAAAAACTCGCCGAGATGTGCACCGCTGCGGGTTTGCTTGACGTGACAGTGAAGATCGGCGTGTGCCCGGTATGTGAAATAGAACGTGCAATTGTATACCTTGTTGACATTTCCCCGTCAAGTTTGGATGGAACAGGCCCATCAGGAAATATTCTGGACAAACACGCGCACCATGTTCATGGGGGTCATGCCGTCCATGATTGCCTATATGGGAGTCACCCAAGCTGATTACGAGAAACTGGTGGATGAGGCCGGCAATAACGGAGGTCTGCACCTCACACTTGGAGCAATGAGAAGATACGAGGGTGAATAACTTTGCTGCTTGGTGGTTCCTGATGCGTACTCTTTATTTTCAAAATATGCTTCGCATCTTTTATTCGTCCACAAAGTGAAGTTTTTTGGAAATTTATTCATAGAAAACCTTGAACACAGTCGGGGCATCCTTATCAAAGCAAAGTATCTTTCCCCTCTGTCACAGCAAGGTTAGCGCGAACATCTCAGAGGACAAGTACGAACATCATAGAGATCCCATATGACTGACGGGTATTCCTCGGCGATACGGAAAGGAAGTTGGTTGACTTGGCCAGAGTTCATCCGCACGCATTGCAGCAGTGGGCAGCCTCGGTTGAGTTTCGCAATGGATTCTACCGAGAAGCAAACATCCTTCGAGCTCCTAACGTCCAGAACCCGCAACAGCGGACAGTGCGCGCCGATGACGCCCAAAATGTCTTCGTCCTTGCCCCATTCCGCAACGTCGAGGCGTTGCACATTTGCGCAGTGTCTCAATATCGGGGCAGTTTCGTGCCGCTCCTTGCCTGGCAAGGTTCGATTTGGGGACACCTGCCGTACGCCCCGAAGACAGAGTGACTCAAGGTTTTGTAGCACGGGCACAAGGGCGTCAATGATCCTCATATAGGACGAAAAATGCATTGTCAGCGTTCGGGAGAAATGCAGCTTCAGAGTTCGCAACTTTCTCAATCGCGAGGCAGGACAGAGAGATAGTAAAAGATTTGGGTCGCCACTGAATGATCTCAGCTGTCTAAAAGCCGCCTTTTGAGCGTCGGATTCGATACGACATCCAGTGATTTGCAACTCGACCAGTTTCTGGCAACGCTCCATTATACTCTTAAGGGTCGGGAATTGCAATTTACAATCGAAATAAAGCGATTCCAGCGTCAAGTGGCAATGTTGTGCAATTTCGAGGAAGAATTGGTCAAACTTCGTCAGCCTGCGTGCTGGTTGAAAGCTCAAGCCGAGACTCTTCAACTTTGGTGCCCGCCGAATATATTGCGCACATGCCTCTGAAGGCGCGGCAAGGGGGACCTCCAAGTATAGGTGCCGCAGTGAGTTGAGGGTCAAAGACCCTGACGCCTCCAGAACCATCTCAAGTGCGTCGAGCTTCCCCATCCACGTGATGCCCGAGAGTGAAAGGAGTGAGAGGCCGTCGTTGCTAAGGATCGTAGCCGCAAAGTCCTGGCCCGACAGCGCGCAGCCCGCCAGCGAAAGTCGCGAAAGGCTGGACATCGTTCCGAGGTCCTAATCCCAGGGCACACTGTAAGAAACACTGCGCGCGGGCGCGTGGGCAACGAGGTGACGCACCAGGCAGACGGCCAAGACACCCTCGACATGCAGCGCGACGACAGCCGAGCACCTGGCCGCGCGCAACATATCGGCCACGGCCGACTCGGCGCCGGGGGAGCCCCAGCCGCGCGCTGCGCGCGGGCGGCATGCAACGCTTACGACCGGCTCGCTGCTGCGGCTGGCGGCGCCCACTGCTGACGCGCCCGATACCACGTCGGCCTTACTCTCGACAGAAATGTAGCCGCGCAGAATTGCGGCGGACGTCCAGCGTGCCCAGGCACGGCACACGCGGCCGATGCCGGCAGCCAGCACGCGGGCGCAGTACGACGGGTCGTCGAAGCCTGCGCACCCGAGGGCGGCAATACGGATGATGACATCAGCTGGTGCCTGCGACGCAGCAGATGGCTGGGCCATAATCTCGTGACAAGGGCGGGATGTGTCGACAAACAACACAGCACTTCTAGTTCCAAATGCGGAGAGCTTGCTTACATAAGGTGATCATTTGCGTTGAACGTATCAGCCCCTTCATTATTAGCAGTTTTTGGTATCTGCACTCCCTGAACCATTATGTATTGAGCTGTAAGTACTCGTCCCTGAAACATTCCAGGTTTCTCAGTACCTTGACACAAAGTTCCAACTGTAATTTCCAATTCATCCCCATCAAATTGCCAAAATAAACAAACACCTTACCCAAGCTCCATATTTGTGTTGCGTGATAAGGCACAAAAAAGAAAGAAAGAAAGAGAGGCAATTCTGAGCCGCGCTTCTCACTGCAACTCACAGAGCAGTCCGCGCCGCCGACTCTTTCTCCATTCTTATTACTACTTTCTTTTTTGCCTGCAGTTAGTCACTTTCTATCGCCTCACGCCTTTTCACCTCACAAAGTTTTGAAATGATACTGAAGTTGATATATTGCCAGCAACGAGCAGTGAACGGGGGTCGATGTAGGAGTGGAACACCAAAACGCAGGGCCTCTGCCTTTATCCCCCTATTGCTGCGACTTCATCACTTGCTTCTTCGAACCATCATACCCCGTCTTATCCATCCACTCCTCGACGCTCTTAACTCGTCCCGGGTGGATCTCGTCCAGCAGAGCATAGTCTCTCTGCAAGAGGTCCGACGTCCAGAGCAGCCCGGCGCCGAGAAAGTTTTCGTAGAACGTTAACCCGAGCGCCGGCTTGGTGAGGTCGTACTTGGTCCTGTTTCCGTGCAAGGCCGTGATGGGCATTTCCCGGGCCGAGGGGAAGGTAGCGTCAAGCCAGGCGGAGACTGACTCGTGGGGCTCATACGTGGCCGTGCGACCGTGCTTGGACGTGCGAGCGTTGAAGGCGGAGACGACGTCTTCGAA
>JADGKE010000153.1:0-10737 GCA_026954515.1 Cladochytrium tenue
CAAGATCTTGACGGGACCCAGCTAGAGCTCGTCCAAAATGTCCTTGGAGCCATGCTGCATTTGCGTAAACCGCTCTCCGAGGCTTCACTGGCCAAGATAATGGACATCCCTCCGGACAACGTTCGCTCCGTGCTTCTGCCTATATACTCGCTGCTGAACTTGTCGGGCGGAACGGTCAAGTTTCTTCACAAGTCGATTTCTGACTACCTGACATCGAGTGCACCAGCGGCATTGCATATAAATGCTGTCAATGCACTCGTGTCTGCAGAGCGGTCTCTGTTTGAAGGGCGTGGATCTTGATTGGAGCTGCAAATTGTAGCGAGCTTGTGCAATACGCGGCGACCTACTGGGCGGAGCATCTCACTTTCAGCCTCTTTCGGATTTTTGCGACAAAAGCCGCTTCGGCCTGAGTCTGCTTCTTTTCGGCGTCATGCGGGTCGTGCCCATGCTGTCCAACTCGCACTTGGGTGTCCAGAGAGGTGCCATCGCCATACTAGCATTGCTTTGAATACCAACGCTCAACTACGCCAGGAAGCTGAGTCGCTCCGTATCCTGTCGTCGCCCCTGTTGTATGAGGCAGCAAAGAAGAAGAACGCAAAGTTGTGTCGAATACTCATTGAATGCGCAGGTGCAGATGTGAACTGTCGCGGGTGGTCAATTGGAGATCGTCTGCAGTTTGGCGAGGGAAACAGAACACCTTGAAGCAGTGGACATCCCTGCACATGTCGGCGGCCAACGGCCACGTCGATGTAGTGCGGCTGCTGCTGGAACGCGGTGCCAACAGAGACTCGCGTGATGTAAAGGAGTCAATGCCGTTGCACTGGGCGGCGCTAAAAAGCCACGCCGACGTGGTGCAGCTGCTGTTGGAACGTGACGCCAACAGGGACGTGCGTGGGGAGAAGCTGTGGAGGCCGCTGCACATCGCGGCGCAAAGTGGCCACATCGAGATCGCGAGGCTGCTTCTGGAACGTGGCGCCGATAGAGAGGCGCGTGACGACGACCAGCGGACGCCACTGCACTGGGCGGCGCTAAAGGTTCTGTTGAGGTGGCAAAGCTGCTGCTCGCGAACTGGGCCGCCGTGGATGCACGCACAGACGAGCATTCGACCGCACTTCACTACGCGGCACAGAAAGGCCACCCGGCTGCTCGCCAACGCAGCCGCCGTGGATGCGTTCACGGAGAAACAGCCAAAACCTCTTCACATCGCGGCCGAGAACGGCCACGTGGAGGTTGTGCTGCTGCTGCTCGCCAACACGGCCGTCGTGGACGCACGGCAGGAGAAAGGTTGGACACCCCTGCACAAAGCCCAGTTTGGCCACGTGGAGGTTGCCCGGCTGCTGCTCGCCAACGGGGCCGATGTCGACGCACGAGAGGAAAACCTGAATACGCCCCTTCACTACGCGGCACGAAATAGCGACACCAAGGTAGCAGAGCTTCTGCTGAAATACGGCGCCGACAGGGATGCCCGCAGTAAGTCGACTCTGCTGCTCCTTGCGGCGCAGTATTGCCATGTCGAGTTTCCTCCACTGCTACTTAAATGCGGCGCCAACTGGGTCGTACACGATTTAAACCAGGATACGCCACTCCACGTCGCGGCTCTAGGCGGATGTTTGGAAGTTGTACAGCTACTGCTTCAACGCAGTGCCGGAAGGGATGCGCACAATAAGGACTAGGCTATGCCGTTGGATATCGCTGTGCAAAAAGGCCACGACTTCTTCGGAACTGACAATTTGGCCTACTACATTCAGTGAATCCTTCACCTTTCGTCTTGCTTGCTTGAAGCCCCCTCCAGGGAGCTGGAATTCCCCCCTGCAATGGCTGGACACAGTTGGAGGCAGGTTGGGATGGGGTCCCTGCCAACTATGCTGATCCAAACCAGAGTTGCATGCAGAGGTCACTCTGGGGCAAAGATGCAAGTTGGTTGTCATGCTTGCTGGCAGAATTGACACTAATACCTTCCTTCTCACTTAAATATATATTGCCTTCCTGCCCTACACACGTGCACATGTATACTCAATTATTGTCTGCCTCTGCTGCCTGATGATCTTCTGCTCCTCTCCTGGTTGATTTTGGTGCTGCGCTTCAATGTTATTTTTGTAAGGCGTAAAAAAATGAGAGTTTAGATCGCCCTCAAACTGACACAGTTCCATCCATTTCCCACACACAGCATACATCACTCTACCTTGGCTTCTCAATGGCCTTATCTGTGCTCGACATTGATTTTTGTAAGAGAGGAGTAAAAGAGCTGGTGCGTTTCGATCACCCTCTAATGGACACACCTTTCGCCTCTCCCTCACAATACAGAACACCGTCGACTGACACCCCCTCCCCCGATCCTGCGGATTTCTCTCTGAGTAAGTAGGATCTTTGGGTCATTGTATTTTTGTCTCAGATGTGGCAGCCCCTCCGTCCATCACTTTTGAAAAAAAATGCACTTCGTCTTCATTAGAATCTCGCGGGGGAGGTGGGGCACACACGCAAGATGGAAAATTGTATAATAAACCAAATTGTTAATTTCACTGAAGTAGCCGCACCACCTCGACGTGGCCTTTTAGCTTGGCGATATCCAGTGGTGTCCACTGCTCCGCTGTGAGTGCATCTCGATTTGCACCGCGTTTGATCAACAGTCGCACCACCTCAACATGCCCGTTTAGCGCCGCGAAGTGCAGCGGCGTCCCTTGCTCCTTCTGGCGCGCTTCCCTGTCAGCACCGCGTTCTATCAACAGTTTAACCACCTCAACATGCCCGCTTGCAGCTGCCACGTGCAGTGATGTAAACTGCCTCGCCTCGCGAGCGTCCATGTCGACACCGTGTTCCAGCAGCAGTTGCACCACCTCAACATGTCCGGTATCTGCAGCCAGGTGCAGCGGCGTCCACTGCTCCGCTGTGCGCGCATCCCTGTCAGCGCCGCATTCAAGCAGCAGTTTCACCACCTCAACGTGTCCGTTTTGCGCCGCGATCTGCAGAGGTGTCCCCTGGTCCGCATCACGCGCGTCCCTATCAGCGCCGTGTTCGATCAACAGCCGCACCACCTCAACATGCCCGTTTTGCGCTGCCATGTGCAGTGGTGTCGACTGCTTCGCCTCGCGAGCGTCCCTGTCAGCGCCGTGTTCCAGCAGCAGCCGTACCACCTCGACATGCCCGTTTTGCGTCGCAACGTACAGCGGCGACGCCTGACTCGCCTCGCGCGCATCTTTGTCAGCGCCGCGTTCCAGCAGCAGTTTCACCACCTCAACATGCCCCTTTTGCACCGAAACGTGCAGTGGCGTCGCCTGCTCCTTCTGGCGAACATCTATATCAGCGCCGCGGTCCAGCAACAACCGCGCCACCTCGACATGCCCGTTTTTCGCCGCGAAGTGCAGTGGCGTCCACTGCTCCTTATTGCGTGCCTCCCTGTCGGCACTGTAGTCCAGCAGCAGTTTCACCACCTCGACATGCCCGTTATTCGCCGCGAAGTGCAGTGCCGTCCACTGGCCCTCGTCGCACGCGTTTCTGTCGGCACCGCGTTCCAGCAGCAGTTTCACCACCTCAACATGCCCTTGTTGCACCGCAAAGTGCAGCGGTGTCCACCGATCCTCCTCGCGCGCGTCACTGTCGGCACCGCGTTCCAGCAGCAGTCGTACCACCTCAATATACCCATTTTGTGCCGCAATGTGCAGTGGTGTCGATTGCGTCGCCTCGCGAGCGTCCCTGTCAGCGCCGCGTTCCAACAACAGGCGTACCACCTCGACATGCCCATTTTGAGCCGCCAGATGCAGGGGCGTCCACTGGTCTTCCTTGCGTGCATCTCTGTCGGCACTGTAGTCCAGCAGCAGCCGCACCACCGCAACATGCCCGTCGTGTGCTGCATGGTGCAGAGGCGTCAACTGCTCCGCCCCGCTCGCGTCCGTTTCAGCCCCACGTTCCAGTAGAAGCCGCGTCACCTCAATATGCCCGTTATCGACCGCAAAGTGAAGCGGTGTGACCCCATTGTCTGACGAGGCGTTGACATTGGCGCCACATTCCAAAAGCGCTTTGGCGACGGCAATTAGACCGGAACGAGCTGCTTCAAGAAGTAGGTAATCAATGTTGCCGATTGCATTGGCTGCAAAGCCGTGCTGAATCAGTGCGAGGGCTATTTTTGACCGGCCCCTCTCAATCGCATAGGCGAGCGCTGCTTTGCCAGTCACAGGGTCCACTTCAGAAACCAGGCTGCTTTCATTCGCAAGGGACAAAGCCTCTTCCTCACGGTTCTCAAAAATAGACCTCTGAATACGAGTCTGCTTGTTTATTAGTATTGATTACATGCAAACGCTATTTTGGCTTACCACCGGAACTTTGGATGACCCTTTTCTTTCTTGAAATAAATCAAATGGTTCTTGCCAGTAGTCCGACGGCATTTGTCCGTTGCTGTCCTTCAAAGTTGCGTCCGCAGAATGTTCAAGGAGAACGTTAATCACTGCCTCGGACTTAACAACTGCTGCAATATGCAGAGGCGTCCTATTTATCTCGCCAAACTGCAGACGACCTCCAGTTGACCACCCCCGGCAGTTCACATCCGCGCCAGCGCATTCAATTAGTGTTTGACACAGTTCTGCATCTTTCCTCTTTGCAGCCTCATACAGAAGCGGAGAAGTCTGTTGGGATGATGTGTGTTTGCTCCCTGCTGTATCCTTCCCTGCTTTGTTCCTGTGTATGTTGGACTTATGTTACCTGAGAATTTCCCCTTTCCCTGGCACGGTGTTACAACAATAAGAATTTTCACATAAGAGCGGTTGACCTCCACCACCACACCCTTAGCAGCAGCTGCTGCTACCTGCCGCCACAGTAGGCGCAGGACGACGTGCTGCGCCGCCAAACCCAACAGGTTATGAGCCCAACGGCCTGATCTGCTCATCCAACGAGGGAATTGCACGTACAGTACAGACTGGTACTGACTGTCGCAAGAGCAATCAGGGTCGGCGGCGCTCGTTAGGGAGGCACAACTTCAAAACATTGGCACAGAACGATTGTGCGACGGAGCGAGGATTAACTTCACACGGTGGTTTAAAGAGCAATTCGGTACCGGAAATCGTTTCAATCATCGAAAAAGACACAGTTTTGACGGAGATCGCCGACCTCAAAGATGGCAGCTCAATCTGACGAGGGCACATTTGTTCCGAAGTTCGTTGGCGAGGAGTTTCCCTTTTGGCGGCTTCGAATGGAGACTCTACTTGAATCCAAGGAACTACTTGATACGGTTGAGGTCGAAATTCCTGTCGGGGCGGCTCGGCATGAGCGCACTCGTGATGCAAAGGCACGCAATCTCATCCTCGACAAACTTGACAAAACAGTTTACCCACATGTTGCCAACAAGCGTACAGCGAAGGCTATGTGGGATGTACTCATTGAGACGTACGGACGTGTAACCACGACAGCAAAGCACGATCTGATGGCTCAAATTTACTCGAAAAAGTACTCGGAAGGCGAGGACATGGCGACACACCTGCGATATCTACAAAACACGTACAACCAGCTAGTCAGCACGGGTACGACGCTTTCAGACGGCGAGCTTGTTGGTATCTACCTCACGTCGCTTCCTCGAAGCAGCCATGCATGGAATACGCTTAGAAGCACTCTTGAACAGTATGCAGGTCTTTCTGGCCGTCCACTTACGCTTTCCTATGTTAAACAACAATTCCTCGAGCTGGCAGCGAGCCTCGGCACCTCCTCGGGAACCACTTTGAAGACAACAACGACAAAGGAAGTTCCGTCAGCAATGGCAGCTTCGACACCAAAAGGAAAGAAGTCAATGAAGTTTAATGAAAAGAAGTTTTCCGGCAAATGCTGGGCCTGTGGCATCGAAGGACATCGAAGTAATGCATGCAGAGCCTCACAGGCGAAGAAAGATGCGTACAAGGAGAAAATGGACAAAGAAAAAGCGAAGAAATCCGAAGAAAATTCATCTGTTGCATTTTACATTGAAAATCCGAATGAAATTCGAGGCCTGATCCTTGATTCTGGCGCATCAAAGCATTTCATTAACGATCTAAAAGTTTTCCGAAGTTATCAGCCAAAATCCGGCCTTGGCACAGTTACGGTCGCGGATGGAAGAAATTTAAAGATACATGGTGAAGGAGAAGTCGAAATACCATCCACAACAGGCCGAAAAGTTGCGGTACAAGGATTCTACGTTCCTGAATTTAAGAAGTCATTGCTCTCAGTCAAGCAGCTGGCTGAGGATGGCGCTGAAATAATTTTTCGACGGGGGCACACATCAGTGAAGTTTCCAGACACAGAAATAATATTGAAGTCTGATGGTGCACTCCCTTACGTTCCTGAAGAGGCTTTGGAAGCATTTCTGGCCATTCTGCCAAAGACTCTACACGACCGGCTCGGTCACCCTGGCGCTGGCAAACTCTCAGAGCTTGTAAAGCCTGGAGTTGCACGAGGATTACCGAAATTGGTCAACCACGATGACTTTCAGTGTAAAGCCTGCATGATTGGGAAGTCTACACGCTTAGTGCATGGCGAGACGACGCCACGCACCGGAAATTATCTGACAGTACACGCTGATCTTGCTGGGCCTTTTGTACGGTCCCACAATGGAAAGTATTATTTCCTGGCGCTGAAAATTCAACCCAGCGGCATGATACGTGCCATTCCAATTACCGCGAAGTCTGACGCTGCGGGGGAGATTCTGGCTGTTCTCCCAGAGCTAGAGAAATTATCTGGACTCGGTGTCGCATTTTTGCGCTCGGATTCCGGGGGAGAATTTACCTCGACAGTATTTCGAGATGCACTGAAGTCACGCGGCACTCGACTTGAGTTGACTCCGGCGCACAATCCCGACTCCAATGGTGCCGCAGAGCGCACGGTACGAACGATCAAGGACTGTGCTCGCACAATGATGATTGCAGCGGGCTTACCTCAGAATTTATGGTCTTATGCAGTTGAAACCGCGGGATTCTTGTATAATCGTACTCCTCGTCATGGAAAGACGCCATACGAAGCATTTTATGGTTCTACCCCATTCCTAGGCAATCTACGAGCATATGGATGCGAAGCATTTGTCCACACCGAAGTACATACTGGCTCTTTCACACCTCGGGCGCTGCAGGGCGTGCTTGTGGGCTACGAAGGTCAATCTGGCACAGTTTACCGAGTTTACATGCTCAGCAATCGGTCTGTTAAACGGGTACGAAGTGCGAAGTTTCTAGAAAATGAGTTTCCTTTGAAGAATGAGACAAAGAAAGTTATCGAGGGAACACTGGGCAAAGAACTTGAAGAAGAAGAAGAAGAAGAAGAAGAAGGAGAAAAAGAGACTCCTGGGTCGGCCCCAGACACACCTCGCACACCTCCGGCGCGCCCCCTGCTCACTTCCTTTGAGACCCCAACAACTGACACCCTTGATGATTTCTACACGCCGAATAGTGACGAGGTTATGGCACGAGCCGTTACACCTCCTGTTCCACCACCTCCTGCGGCTCACATTGATTCAGGCACACCAACACGTGCACGACGGCACGGTACACGCGAATTACGTAACTTGACGCCGCTTGCACCTGAAGATGATTTGTTTACACGGTCGACACGTTCAGGACGCACATATCTTGCGCTACTTGCAGAGGGAGGTCCAGAAAATCATGCAGACGCCATGCAAAAGGAAGATCACGAAGAATGGAGGAAGGCAATGGATTCTGAAATGGAAAATATGAAGAAACGAAAAGTTTTCGAACTTGTACCGGCTCCATCTTCTGGTGCAACGATCTTGGATCTACGATGGGTCTTAGGAAATAAGCTTAACACTCTCGGCGTCCCATACAAGTACAAGGCACGGCTCGTAGCACGTGGCTTCGCTCAGGGACCTGGTGATTACGGAGAAACAACATCACCTGTAGTTCATTCAAAGCTGCTACGAATTTTTCTAGCCATTGCAGCAGCAAAGGGCTGGACAATCATCAATGCCGACAACACGGCTGCATACCTGAACCCTGAAATTGACACTGAACTTTATTTTCGACAACCCGAAGGATATGTGGACCCAAAGAAGAAGAACTGGGTTCTACGTGCACTTAAGGCATTGTACGGGCTGAAACAATCTGGGCGACTATGGTATAAGGAAATTACGAAGTTTTTGAAATCTGTTGGTTGGATCACATTTGAATCTGACCCGTGCGCATTCAAGAAGAAATTTGGCAAAGACTGGGTCTATCTACTGTTGTACGTTGACGATACGTTCTTCGGTAGCCGAAATGTTGATGTGACCCGCAAGGCAGCTGCTGAATTGCTTGCGAAATTCGAAGGCCATTCTGAAGAGCCTGCTACTGAATTTTTGGGCAATAGAATCACGTACTCCGGTGGCGATATCACAATTCACCAACCCGCCAAGATTTCGGAACTATTAAAGTCGCGAACTACACAGAAGAGAGGCGGCGCATTCCCAATCAAACCTGGCTCAAGCATCACGTCGTTTCCTGAGGCCGCCCCTACGGGCGCGACGGCCTACCGCACGAAAACTGCATTGCTGAACTGGATCGCGGGACAGCTTCGCCCCGACCTCAGCTACACAGCACACACATTTTCGAAGTTTATGAATGACCCAAAGACAGCCCATGACGACTTGTTTAATACTGTGATCGACTACGTTCAGGAGACCGCTTCTCTTGGACTTACATTTCGCAAGGGTGACGGCTCAGTTGACTTACGGGGGTACGTTGACTCCGACTGGGCAGCTGATCCTGAGACCCGGCGCTCACACACGGGCTACATCTTCTCTCTAAATGGCACGGCAATTGCATGGAAATCGAAGAAACAACCAATTGTGACTGGTTCGACGGCAGAGGCTGAGTATGTCGCGCTCTACTCAGCCGCCACTGAAGCAATTTGGATTCGACGTGCCCTGGCCGATTTCGAACTCGAAAAGAACGGCCCTACGGTGATATTTTGCGATAACAAGTCGGCTCAGGCAATCGCCGAGAACCCCGTACATCATGAACAATCAAAACATATTGATGTGAAGTACCACTTCATCCGTGAACACATCGAGAACGGTGAAATCAGACTGCAACATGTGAAGTCTTCTGAAAACTTGGCTGACGCATTGACGAAGGCTTTACCTGGAGTGACTTTGAAGAAATTTAGAGAGAGCGTGGGACTTTCATAACTTGCGTGTGGGAGTTTCATGCTACGTTGAGAAGTGAGAGGAAGTGGAAATTCTGGGGGAGTGTTGGGATGATGTGTGTTTGCTCCCTGCTGTATCCTTCCCTGCTTTGTTCCTGTGTATGTTGGACTTATGTTACCTGAGAATTTCCCCTTTCCCTGGCACGGTGTTACAACAATAAGAATTTTCACATAAGAGCGGTTGACCTCCACCACCACACCCTTAGCAGCAGCTGCTGCTACCTGCCGCCACAGTAGGCGCAGGACGACGTGCTGCGCCGCCAAACCCAACAAAGTCGTAATATAAAGCGACTCGGCCTTCTCACGCAAAGCAACGTTGAGTCTCAGCTCCAAACTGGAATGCTCGTGTTTCTCCTCTTTGCCACCGCAGTTGAACACAAGTTGGACTGCATCAGCACGCCCTCGCATCACACCAAACAGAAGCATTCCTGGCCCAAAGCGTTCCACACGAATGAAATCAGCAAGGGCACCCCACTTTAAGCCAACCACTGATGCTGAAGCAAGGTGCTCTGACCAATAGGCCGCAGCGTATTGCAGAATCTCGCTGGAGGTGCTGCGGACTGGCTCTGATCCCATTATTATCCACGCCTCGCGGCCACCAAATGTTGATGGCTCTGCGACGGCTAGAGCGTTTACACAGCCCTTGAAAAGGGCTGTCTGAATGTAAGAAGCATCTGTTCGCAAAAAGTCTGGTGCATTACTGCT
Source organism: Cladochytrium tenue (assembly GCA_026954515.1). Taxonomy (NCBI): domain Eukaryota; kingdom Fungi; phylum Chytridiomycota; class Chytridiomycetes; order Cladochytriales; family Cladochytriaceae; genus Cladochytrium; species Cladochytrium tenue. The sequence goes on from JADGKE010000153.1 coordinate 9,847, forward strand.
TGTGAGATAGTCGGCCACCGATTTATGAACAAACTTGACAGTTTCGTCAGAGTAATTCAGCAAAGAGTATAGTGGCAAAAGCACCCAGTGAACATCAGCTACCGGAATGTTCAATACGGCCGCCAACCCGGATTCAGTGAGCGGCCGCTGGAGGTAAAGTAGTGCGCCGAGGACTTGGCGAACGAGGTCCAAGTCCAGCTCAGAGAGCCCGTTGAATGCATCGTTAAATACACGGCTGTAAAGAGCCTCGAGCGAATTTGGGACGTGGCCGGAGCCAGCAGGGCTTTTCAGCGAGAAAACCAGCCTTTCGACCTCCCCTGCGATATCGCGGACGGAGCGGCTGCAGATAATCTCGTCGTACGCAATCACAATCCAGATAAAAAGCCCGCCAGCCAAAACCGCCAGTTTATGTGCGAGTTCGCGGGCAACCGCCTCTCTATCTGTAACGGCAAGGCGGTGATTCAGTTTGCTCATTCGATGCTCCGAGTACAGTTGGATATCTTTTTGATTGCTTTTTGCATCAAGGTTGATTATGTAGGGCTTGTACTCGCTAAATGCTGCCGTGATGTCGTCGTGAGGGCGTCCAGAGACGAAAAGGCGGATGTTCGGAGGAAATTGACGCCATTTGTCGGCAAAGAGCCGAAAAAATTCGAAGCGATCTTCGCTGTTGGACTGTGCAAGCTCGTCGAGCGCATCTATCGTAATGGTGAGCTTCGTATTCCCGAGGTTCTTTAGCGGGCTTAGAATGAGCTTTTCAAATAGCAAAACAAGCGAGAATTTCATGAAATCCTCTCGATCAATGGCATTCAGATCTGTTTGGACCTGGATGCTGGATATTTTCGCAATTTGATAGCCGATAGTGGTAATCACTCGGCGCGGACTGGACCTCTC
>JADGKE010000154.1:0-10704 GCA_026954515.1 Cladochytrium tenue
CCCTCCCTCCGCCCCCCCGGACTCTTTGACCGCCACAGCTACCACCATCGCCACCGACGACGACAACTCCCCCTCCCTCGCACCCGCCGCCGCTGTCGAGGGTGGCTTCCCGTGCGAACTGTGCGGCGCCATTTTCAGCCGCCGCTGGAACCTCAAGGTCCACGAGGCTACCCACCGCCGGGACCGCACTCCAGCTCACCCCTGCGCCGACTGCGGCAAGCGCTTCTTCCACAAGAAGGGTGCGTTTGCGTGTCGCCTGGACTTGACACTCGCGTTCTTTTCTTGGGGTGCAGTTCCTCCACACCCTTCCACTCCCTTATTTCCTTCCCCGCCTGTACCGAGAACAGAACAGGAGAAGGAATACCGCAAAATGCAGACCTCTAAACTCCCCCGCTTTTCTCTTCCCCTCAGATCTCACGCGCCACAGGAAAACCGTGCACGCCGCCCCGGCCACCACCACCACCACCACCGCCAGTCCTGCTGTCGCCGGCGCCGGCGCCGTCGCCACTGCCATCTCAGTCCCAATCGCACTCGATGCGATCCTCCTGTGCTCACAAATTGTGAGGGCTCGTTCGGCCTATCAGCCCGCCCTCTCCTCCACGTCACCAGCCCTTCCACCCCACTTCCATTTCTGCGATTCCTCCGTTCTTCACCCGCAACTGCACGTGCACACGCGCCAATTTCACAGTCTCAACCCCTTCATCATACTACTCATCTCATCCCAATCGCCAACATCGTTCGCCATTGTGATCTACTCACACCACCACCCCCCCCTCTGTTCCCACATAGACTGGATCGCAGCCACTGCCACCGCCTCCACCGCCGCCGCCCGCCACCGCCGCCGCCACTATCACTGATGCCGTCGTCGGCTTGCTGCAGCTGTGATCCTGTCGATGGTGTCGGACGGAGAAAGATGGAAGGGGGGGGGGGTTTGATATCGGGACAAACTGTTGGTAGTGCCGGGGAAGCGTTGGCTGTTGGTGTATAGCGTTTTTGGGATGGAGTGGCTGGGTGGGTGGATTGGAGGGGAAATGGTCCAATGGAGGGGTGTTGGGCTGTTTAGCATATATTTAGAACCGAGAAAATATAGACCGCGCGACCTTCCTGCAATAGATCATCCCTCGAACCCTGCTGTTACTTCGCTTTATTAAAAGACCCGAACTGTTCTGTTGAATCCTCCCCCCCTCCTCTCTCAACCGATGCAACTCCGGGAACACCACTGACGCAGGGTTGTGGGGGCCCCGACCGCCTTCCCAGCACCCCTGCACCCCGCTCTCCTTTATCCCGTGAGGCTGGTCAAAAAATATCCCCTGAATATAATAACCTTATTCGTAGTTTTCCCATGTTTGATCCATGCCTGTCTGTCTTTGTCAGATTAATCAAAATGTGCTAACAATGATACCATCATCTCACAACCTGTCGCCGCCTTCCCTAAAGACGTGCGCTCTTTGTCACTAGCGACAACGAGTCCGGGCAGCTATGCGCCGTCGGGGAGATGACTTTCTGACCACGTCAGATGGCGCTGTGATTGCTGCGGGCGGTGGCGGTCTGCGGCCGGAGCCAGTGGAGCATCGTGAGGGCGACCGCACGCCTCGGTGAGTAAGGGTATGAGGAATGGCGGACGGCGTCCGCTGTGGTTTGGTATATCGGCAAGTTTCTGGTGCTTTTGTCCAGCACACCGGAATAAATCTGCATGATCTCACTCTAGGCGCTCTACAAGTGAAGGGAACCTGCCAGATGGAACTTGCCAGGGTCTGCTTTCTTGGATTGAGACTACACAGGCGAGTAGAAAGGCAACTCCCCTCGTTCAAAAATGATACTATAGCGTAGTCCCCTGCATCAAGCTCTGCAACGAAGACCTTCCAACTCCGTAAACCATCTGCCCAACTAATATTGAAAACTCCTATTGTACTTTCTCAAGCTCTTTCGCATACTCCCAGATCTCGTTGACGCCAAAGAAAACACTCGGAAGGCGCCACAACCACCGCTTTTTCCTGCCGGCCTCTCCTCTCACCTTTGTCTCAACCGCGTCGTAGTTGGCAAAAAACCGAAAACAGCCCTTCAGCATCTCCCGCGTGGCCTCCAGATCTGTGATGTATACTCCGTCGGCTAGCGCGCCCCTGAATCGATGGAGGAAGGTGCGGCCGTCGCAGTCTGCCCGCGCCGAGCTGCGTAAGCGGTCGTTCTCCAGCTCGTATACGAGGCCCTTCTGGCGGCAGAACAGCCGAATGTTGGTGTAAAAGTAGATCGAGACGGTGTGGGCCAGTAGGAAGCCCCAGAAGTTGCCCACCCCTTGGGACCCAAAGTTGGTCGACAGCGCGACGCCGAGGTCGAGCAGGCCGCGGGCGTGGGCGGTGAGGGCGAGGTCCGCCCTCGACATGTCCAGGAGCCGGTACACCGTCTCACAGTCACCGTTACTCCAGAACCTGTCGTAGTCGGGTGACGACTTGATCGCCTGGATCACGACTGCGACGTCGTCCTGAACTCCAGTGCGCGGCGCCGCGTCAGCTGCCCCGACGTCCCTCAGCGCTGCCAGGAAGCTGTCGAAGAAGCTCCAGAAGCGGACGCGGACGGCGTCCTTGGGCTGGTCATTCCTGAACCGCGGGCGTACAGCCAGCTTCCCCGCTTTATCGCTGCTGCCGCTCTTCAGTTCCTTGGTCTTGACGTAGGGTCGATCGGGGAACTCGCTGGAGGGGCAGTCCGGATCGGTGCACGTGAAAGGCTGGAGGTATTTGTGGTGCTGCAGGATGATATGGTCCCGTTTTGTGAGCGGGTGGATGCGCTGGCACTGCAAACCGGTCGGGAGGGATACAGGGTTCGACGACGACGCGAGGTGGGTAAGGCACCACACCAGGTCGTGCCATCGAATAAGGTGAGCAAAATGGGTGTCGGACATAGGAAGCGAGGGGTTCCGGGCGGACGAGTCTGAGTTGGGAAAGGTGGGAAGGTATGGCCAGGTGAGGCTACTAATCTGCTACTGCTGTTGCGAGTAGTTAAGAGGGTCGATTTATGTCAGGGGAGGAGAAGAGGGGGGAAGTCGAAATCTTCCGAGGCTAGTGTGTGGTGAAGTCACCGTTCTATCTACCGCCACTTTTTAGACTAGATTTCGAATTCATGAAATTCTGAAATCGGAAAACTACATATTTACCCGCCATTGCCTTTCGTGTGCATTCTCGTGTAAGTCCAGTTCTATATGCTTTCAGCCAAGTAATGTACCATGCATGCGCACCATGCATACAGGAGGCAGCCGAGGTGCAATATTTAATTGAGCTCCCGTGTCTCTCTTAATACACGGTTTGAGCTTTAATAAAACTCTAGTATGAAAAGCGCAATTGATCATCACTGGAGCACATAGCTTTTTTATCTTTATTAACAGAAGGAGCTAGCATACGCCTACGCTGACAATCCGCAGTTAAACGAAGGTATCACTTTCACGTGCAGACACTTCCACTCCAAGCCGTGCTGGACAAACCATCAGTGCTAATAAGCAAAGAAAGCCAAACCCACCTCGATGCCGCCGCCGAGTGCGCGTCCATCATCCATGGCGCCTCGTAGCATCGGCCGCCTGGCGCTCAGTCAGGATTCGGATTAAATCGTTGTCACCAGTTTGTTTCGCCAAGTCTAGGCAAATGGAATCCACTTCGGCATTTCCCTCGAGCAATGCCCGCACGGTCTCCAGTCAACTCTCTCGGCTGCTGGTATCGAGGTCCTTCAGCAAGGCGAGGTGGAGGGGTGTTCGGTCATTTATGTTTCGAACGTCGCATTTCGCACCGCGCTGGAGAAGCGAGCGCACTATCTCGGCGTCGGAAGAAGCCGCGGCCGCATGCAGGCAGGTTTGCAGGTTACTTTTCTCCCGCCAGTTGATATTCGCGCGTAGTTCCAACAGTTTGTCCAAAAGCTCAGTAGAGAGCTTTCCTTTTCTTGCTGCGTACGAAAGGGCGTAGGTCGCAAATGCCTTAGTTTTGGTTGGTTCAGCATGCTCCACCACGAACGGAACGTCAATAGTCCCGTCATCGATGGAGAGCTGAAGAATGGGGACGGTGGAATAGGCTCCGTATTTCAGCAGAAGACAAAGAGCCCGTGGATTTCGCGTGGCGTCGAGAACGCCGGGTATGCTCGCTTTCGCTCCATACTCAAACAGAAGAGAGAGCATCCCGAAGCTGTGATTGCGGGCGGCGCAAAGAACATGATCATCCTTGATTTCGGCACCCCTTTCCAACAGCATTCTGGCCCTCGTAATTTTGTCTTTCTCCACCGCGAACCTCAGTGCCGTCACAAGCAAAGGAGCCAGGGAGGCAGGCGCTGTATGATCCAGACATACTTTCAGTGTATCGTCGCTATACCGGTCGACTAAAACCAGCGAATCGATTTGGGGTGCTCCTCGACTGATAAGAACGCGTAAAACTTCATCGTCGGACGACCAGCGAAAAGCGTTGTTTATGGCGAAATCAACCAAGTGCTGCCCCTCGAAATCTCTGCAAGTGATATCTGCGCCGCGATCAAGCAAGAGCGTCACGACATTCGCACGACAGGCTACTGTTGCCTTTTGAAGTGCTGTTTCTCCTTTGAAATCTCTTCGTTCCAGTGCATCCTCTAAACTCTTTTCAGCCTCCAAAAGTCGCTTAACTATCGGCAGTTGGTTTGTTTTCATAATCCAGTGCTGCTGAGTTGCGCAGGCAACAAGTAATGGTGTGCAGCCATCGAAATCCAAAGCCGCGCAGTCTGCACCTCTCTCAAGAAGAAGGGAGAGAAGTTCTTCATTGCTATTAAGAGCCGCAATGTGGAGGCATCGGCGCTTGTCGCCTAATCTCGGGAATTCAATGTCCGCACCTTCATCCAGTAACATCTGAACTGTTTCAAGCTCGCCGTCTTCCACCGCAACCAAAAGCGCAGTATTAAGCATTATATCACGGCCCTCTATTCGTAATTATTTGATATAAGATAAAATAAGACACTTTTCAAGCCGCTCACCAGTGTTTAGTATCTGAGTGACTTTCGAGAAACGGGTCAGGGTTGCATTGTCAGCATCATATAAAAATTCACGGAAAGGTTTCGAAAGTTTGGAGGTCATTGATTCAAGTTCAATTTCCCAACGGAAAAGTTGGACTGCGTGAGCACATTGAGAAAGTGCGGCAACTGCGAACTCATGCTTTCGAGAAAACGCTAGCTGAAAAAGACCTGACACTCCATTCGTCCAGCCAACGGCTTCTTCCCCGTTACCTACCTCTGTCATGTCGGCGAGGAACAGCCGGTTTATTTCTGCATTGTCGAATTCAAAACAGATATCTGGTAGAGTAGTGAATAGAGGTTCGAAAATTTCAGGTGTGTTTCTAAACAAGGAGATGCACAAAATCTTCGACGCCGCTGCCTTAACACGAGTCGGAAAATGGTCAATTAAGTTGTTTAAGATGTCTCCACCGTTTCGAGCTGAATACTCCATCACGACATCCATATCGAACCGGGCATCTCTGAGCTCAAGATATTCTGATATTCGTGTAAAAACAGAAAAGTCGTCGAGAACACCAACGGCTGCCGAAAAGTTGATTGGAAAGCTACACGTCTGTCCAGGAATGCGGGGAAAGTCCAAGTCACCCTCGGCATTTTCTGCCATGAGCTCTAACATTTCGGACAGTTTACCATTACATCGGTGCATCCTGTCGAAAAGTGCCCGGTCAGCCAGATAATATGAATTTGGAATTAGAATATTGAGTATCCGCATATCCAGTCTGAACTCCATAGAAAGGGCCGCCCAGTACGTGACAGGAAGGAGAAACCAGGGGTCGGCTGCCAAAAAGAAAAACGTCGTCCTAATGCAACAATCATCAGACTCTCCAGCAGAGTTGAGGAAGTTGCTTACCAGGACTTGTCACTTGCGCGGCCCATGTCAAACAGCGAAACGCATTCCTTAATTTCATTGGGCTCGTATTCGTCGAACCCGAATTCGGATTTGAAGTCATTGAGGGAAGTCACCCTCTTCAATGTGGGCCAAGCCTTATCCCAGAGGCCCGGCTCCCAATAATCTTGTCGAGGGGGCACAACTTCCGAGTAGAATGCGTCGTCGGGGTCTGCCATAAGCTCGGGGCTCTCCTGATACGCTCTCCATTCCTTCATAGTAAGATCGAACTGGTTGCGAAGGTCCGGCAAACAATCGGCTACAGCGATATCTTGCGCATGGCCAGATCCTGGCGACCAAGTTGCATCGTCATCCTTCTTGATGGGCCCACGATGGTCGGGCAGGCTGCGCGCCAGCCAGGAGCGGATATGTCGTCGGGCAAAGCCAAGCGAGCTAAAGGCCAGCCCGTCAACTGCGAGGCGAAGTTGGCGCGAGCCAAGGCGGAGGTGCAGCAGTTCCCGTAAGCTGAGCAGGGAGGCAACCTCCAGGAAAATGGTGGCCGGCATCGTAGCGAGCGTGGGTGGCACTGGTTGATCCGCCATCGCTGAGAAGGGGATCTTGGTTGCGTCGGTGCTGATGGTGGTGGGCGGCGACGGATTCACCGAACCTTTTCTAGTCGGTGCCGTGTTGCGTGGTTTGACTTGACCACAGCATGAAAGGCGAAGTCGGAATTCCATACCGGAGATCGCCGCGACGTTGACGGTGATGCTTTTTTTTTTCAGTTGAGGTCGATTATTTCTGTTGCGGTGTTGAGAAATTGTCGCGTAACGCCGACTTAGCAAATTGACATTTATAAACGAAACAAGACATGTCACTCTCACCATGCAAATTTCTTATCCCCCGCAATTCCTTCATTCCCTCTTATTTCCTTTATCCCGAGTCTTCTCCCATCTCGACTCACTGCTCCCGCATTATTCTTCCTTCTATTTTTCATAGAAACTCCTCTCGTTTGAATGACTTAAGTTCTCGTCTTCAATGACCGAAGTTCTGGCGTGATTTTGTCGAGAACCTTGAGGGCCATCCAGGTCGATGCACTTCTTGCATTCTTTTGACTGGTAAAAGGTTAAGTGCATGTTCTGTCCTCACATTTATTAATGATTGTATTGGCTGACTGCCGTCAATTTTGTTGGACTGGAACTTGAATTTTAACATTCCGTGGGTTTTATTTGGTTTGATACAATAGATATAATTGTCACCCAATAACACGTGGAGATCGCAAACCAAGCGCGCTGGTGCCGCCGCCACCATCCTCAGCCTCAAAGGCGCAATTTCGACCCACCAAATTTGCGGAAGCTCACTTACTACGGCAATGGTTGATATTGATGAAAAGTGTGCGATGGACAGGTTTCTTGGTCTGATGGATATGGTGTGGTTCGTACCGGGCATACCTCATGCTGTCAGGCCAGTTGTTTATGTTCCCAGGAAGGTGTTTCTAAGCCGGAAAGACGCAATTTGTGTAAGGTACTTTTTTCTTGTGTCAAGTTGATGGGTTGAGTTAGGGAGACAGGGAGTGCAGGTTGCCAAAAGTATTAGCGAATGAAGGGGCTGGTGGTGCAGAATTATTACAATTGAGATTTAAATATGGGATAAATTGGACGCAGTAATAGGAAAGTGTGTGGTCAGCAATGAGCTCGTTGTTGTTCTCTTCCTCGTCATGGGTACCAGCTGTACTGTAGAGAGGATGCGCTGGTCGCTCTTCGGCCTGACCCTCCTGCCCTTCGGCAACTACGGCGGCACAATCAAGGGTTGGGTCTTTGCCGTCCACCGCACCGGCATCCCGACCCCTGAGCCTGGCCCGCCCCCGGCCACGTCGTCGCCGCTCGCCGGCCCGGACCTCCTCCGCAACCCACCGCGCAGCTTCGGCTACGAAACCACCCTGCCATTCTTCGGCACCCACATCTGCGCCCCCACCTCGTCCCGCGCTCGGCCTCGGCCTTTGCCGTCGCCGTCCCGTCCTCGGCCTTCCCGGCCGCGCCCTTCCGCGTCACCGCGACTCTGGTCTCCTGGGTCGAGACCCAGCGAAAGGGCCCTCTAAACTGGTCTCCCGTCCACATGGCCGGCTACCTCCTCCCCGGCGAGGCTGCCGCCGCTCTGTCCTCCAACTTCTCAGCCGCGCCCAAGCAGTCGCTCCAGCAGATGCAGGTGCAGGTGCAGATGCAGATGCAGCTACAGCAGCAGCAGCTACAGCGGCTGCCACCGTTGCCACCGCCGCCTCCGCAGGTCATCGTCGTGCCGCCGCTGCCGGCGCAGCCTTTGTTCCCATCGCAGAGAGGCTCGCACGGCGTTTATTCTTGACACGAGCTGTAATGGGCCGATATTATTCAACCCCCTTTTCTCTCCCTCGGTGTGCAACCTTTTTCGCAGAAATGCGTATTGGCGCGACCCCCCCTTTTCGTTGCATCTTAAGCAGCTTCGCACGCCGAATTGTTCGTGACATTCCCACCGCGATCTCATTCAACAAGTACATTCATCTCCTTCGCCCCCCCCCTCACGTGAGTAGCAACCACAGCCACGACACGACACGGCTTCTTTTATCTTCGTCTCCCCGTGTCTAAAACGGCTCCTCATGCTCCCTTCCCGTCACCTCTTCGAAATCAACCGCTCGTGGCTTCTGCCCCATATTATGTTGAACAACCCACTGGCTTATTGTGTGTAATCTGGTGTCCACGCCCTCTCTCCCCCTTCACACTCAAGACAAACAGGCCACCCTTGCGGCCCCACTGCAGACAGTAGGGCAGCCGCCAGTGGGCATGAATAGTGTAAATGGGAGTGCTGAGCGCAAAGTAGGAGACGTCGAGCCAACATACACGCCTTCTCACCTGCGACAACGAGCGAAAATGGGAAAGAAAGACAAGACAGGCGAACTAGAAGGGTAGGAGCGAAGGAAAGGGAGCAGCGGCGGTGGTAGCTGTTTCTGGTCTCCCGCCACTCCACCCGTTTTACTAACGCGCAGGATCAGTGCTCGCACGGCAAGATGTGGTTGGTTGATGGAGTTTTCCTGGCCAAGGGGCGGTGCCGGGGAGAACTGTACACAATATTGTTTGTTATTTTCATTTTCTTGGTATAGCGAAGGATAATAACACCGGCTGCGGCGGTGGGCGCATGAGGTAGGCACTGTTCATACTCCTGAGAGATCGAGCCATATAGTTCGGTTGAATTCTTCGGGAAAGCGCGCTGGCTATTATTATGCCCAATGTCGCTGCGCCACAACAGACAAACCCTCCATTCTTTTGATCTTCTTCTTCACTAAAACTATAGTTGTCGCCTTCGCCTCCTATGATATTGACGTTGAGTTCGACAACGGCCGAACTTTGTTTTCCCCTCACGATGGGGCAGCATCATAATCTGGATTTTATAAGGCCATTATCGTCGGTAATCCTCCCCGCGCATATTGATGATGACTCGCAAACACACCCCACTTCCCCCTCTTCTTCAGGGAGATTCACAACTCGGGAACTCTCGCGGTCACCGAAAACGCGTTCATGTAGATGAGATTCTCCTCTGAGGCGAGCAGAACGTTTGCGGTCAGAAGAGTCAGGCTCCAAGCTATCCACGGGGCGCGATGGGCCACTCACCGCTGTCCTTGGCGGCGTCAATGCAGAGCTGCTCGTACTCTTCGTCGGTCATCCGGGCCTTGGACAAGACAAACGGCTTGAGGCCGGCAAATATCCCGCGGACGTCCGCCAGGCAGAGCTTGCCGATCGGCCCGTTCCAACCAAACTAAAGCGGCGAGTTTAGTCCAGTTTTGTCATAGCAAAAGAAAAAAAAATGCCTAGCGACGGCAAAGCAGCTCGAAGGTGAGGGGGAGGGGTAGGGAGGAGGAGGGCGAGAATTTGTTTGAATTACAGGAAGAGAGCCTTTCTTTTCCACGATATTGACAAGCCCGGCTTCGGCGCACAGTCCTGCTAGCCGCTCACCTGTGGTCGTTTAGAGTGTTTCAGTGATGATAATTAGGTCAACCAGGTTTCATACCGGCAAGTGGGTCGGCTCCTCGTGAAGCAATCATCTCCCTGACTGATGGAGCCGGTCAGATTTGAATGCGAATGCCAGGAGAAATTTAGCAAGACTTACGGTGATGGTAGATCGTGCCGAAGGCACCGTCCTCCAAAAAGGCCTCCTTTACCTCGGCAGTTTTCGCCGGGTTGTAGTAAAATCCCCGAACAGGGGCCTGCGCGGCGGTTAGTTTAGGACAGCGATATAAACAAAATATGAAACCTCGACAACTTGAATGTAACCGCCAGGCTTGGTGACGCGAGCAAGCTCTTTGATCACAGACGGCCACTTGTCGCGGGGAATCGCCAGGAAGAGAAGCCGCTGAGGAGTCCACAGTCAACAAGGCACGGAGGAAATTAATGTCACTGAACCTGATACACGAAGTCAAAGGTGTTGTCCGGGACTGTGAAGATGGGGGTCCTGCTGCGTTAGCTTGAAACTTCTGAAAAACAAAAAAAAACGCACAGCTGAGTCCAGTCAAGACGTTTTCTTGGCCGAACGCCAAGTTCGGGGGCACCGCTTTGTGCTCGTACGAGACCAAATCCTAAATGATCTTTTATTATTTATTTATTGCATAGCCTTCGCGAGCAGAGTCGGTCGCTGTAAAAACGGGTTCCGAGCGGCATGCGCCTTGAGTCACAGCGACTTACCACGGCCGTGAAGCTCGTCTGCGGAAACGCTTTTGCCATGTCGATCGACCACGACGCCGTGCCGCAGCCGACGTCAAGGACCTTTGCACCGCTGGCATTCGAGAAGAGGTCCCGCTGTGGCGTGTGGAAATAGCCACCGAGGATGTGCCGGAACACGATGTGCTGAAC
>JADGKE010000155.1:0-10692 GCA_026954515.1 Cladochytrium tenue
CGCCCCCCCTCCCCCCCCCGCCCCGCCCCGCGCCCCGCCCCGCCCGCGGCCCGCCCCCCCCCCCCCCCCCCGCCCGCCGCCCCCCCCCCCCCCGCCCCCCCCCGCCGCCGCCGCCCCCCACGAGTGAATAGAGTGAGGGAGTGAGGGTTCATTTGTGTTGGTCCACTACACAACGGGCGCCACCTGTGATCTATTACTGGGTTGTCATCACCTTTAGCTTACTGGCATGAACTAACTCGTGCCCGTCACGAGCAGGAAGCAAACCAGATCAGCTTCGTTCAACTGCCGAGATCATGCTAGCCATGATGAGTGACAGCGCGCAATTAGCGGAGGCTCCGAGTCGGACATAGAAAAGTTCTAACGAACTGTAAAAATGATCTGTTGGAATTTTATGTGTTAGCCCCATTCTTCAAGGTAGAAATACATTATTCATCTTTTTAATTTCAAAGTCCGCTACCATGCACGGTTGGGAGCGGGCAGGGGTGCGGGCGCTTATTCTAGTGTTGGCATCGAGTTCCTGGACCTCTTTGAGCGCACTTGCGGACTTCGACGCGTATGACCCATCCGCCAGGCTAAGATGGTAAAATCCTTGCAGCGTGTTGTGGCTCCTCTGGATTGACCGGAACGCACTGTCCCATTTCGCTCCGTTCACCCAGGAAAGTTACTGTTGTGCCCGCAGGGAGCACGTCGGCAAGCGCAGCTTTGTCCTACTTGAATCTGAATACTCAGTACAATCTGCTTGTTTCAATCGTCTTCGACGTGAGTCACTCGTGTCCAATACCGGTCATTCCAAATACCCTCATAGGTTCCTGGGACCACTTGCATATCATGCGCCGCCGAATTCGCCAACATTGGCGGATCACCTATTTTGATAGTAGATACTATGCAGCCAAGCCTGAATTCTTTGCCGACCATCCCCCAATCTGTTCTTGGTGGAAAAATGGGAACGAGTCAATGGGTTTTCCCACTTTGGACTGGTAACTCATCACTGCCGCTTTCTTTCGTTATCACGGACAACGGCTTCCGGTCCCCTCGAGCGGATTTGGGGAAACTGGGACCTATTAGTGTAACCCTACCTGTCACAACTTTTGCAAACGTGCTCGCTGTTAGTACTATCCGGATATGAACGAAATTAATACCCCGTTAGACCACGTACGGTTTAACCATTGATTCGAGCACCACGGCTCTGGCAGCCATGCAAGATGTAGACGCGCTGCAGTTCAATTACAACCCGTCAATTTCGCCAATTGTGGTCGTGTCTGTTGGGTCAACGCCATCCTCACCTGGACAGCTACTTTTTTCCCAAGATTTGTTCCTGACATTCTCCGTTATTACTCTACCACAAACACTCCAAGGTGAGGGACGCATCTATACCTAAATCTGAGTTTTACAGGGTTGGATTCATGCGGGAGTGCACGCACTACTGTTCTCCAGGCTGCGATTTTTGATTACGGACTGGTTCTACAAACTTCCTACGGCATCTTAATGCTGAATTTGTCGCAGGTGCAGTATGCAACAGGGTATGCCAACATAATCTCACATCCTCCAGCCATCCACGACCACCAACACATTTCAGCCCATAATAACTGGGTGCTTCACTTCAGTTTCATTTCCCACCCAAATAGCTCCATTTAATTGTACAGGATGCTTAACATCAGTCGTTGTCGGAGGATCGCAGAATGCCGGGAGAATATGGACGATAAGAAACGGCATATCACAGGAATTACTGGTTCGCAGCGTCCTTCGGAATCAAAAAATAATAACAGTAACTCAAGGACAGCTCCGGTAGATCAATGATGTCAGCATTGGGAATTCAGGGAACAATAAATAACGCGGCCTGCTATTCGTCAAATTGGACCAATTGCATCTCTTTAGTCACCGTCCAATCAAGTTTCTGGGTGGTTGCTATCGATTTCTCGACTGTTAGTAAATTAACAAATCGGTTGAGGTACGATTTCTTAAACTTTTCCAGAAGGTTTGGATCACGAAGTTCACTTTTCCGTCCAAGATCCCGATTTGTAGGCCCGTTTCAGGTCGATTACCAGTGACTGAACTAAAAATTAGCTGTTTCGGCTACATCCGTGGTGTACAGTGGGGTCGAAATTTCCAGCTCTGCTGGGACGCAGGACCTGGTCCTTACTGGCATAACCACTCATACGGCTGGTGGGCTGGATGTATTTCTGTGGGGGAATGGGCTGTTTTATAGGTTTGTAGGGATCCATATAGAGAATCCTGAACACCTTCTCGAGCCCAAACGGTGGACAATCGATGTTATTGCTAGCTTCCTTCGCAAGCTCAGTTCAAATAAAATACTTCAGCACGTCAGCTGATGGGTATTACGCCTTTACTACAACATTGAACGAGGCATGGGATAATGATCTGGAATTTATTAACAACCATTCTCAGGTCTATATAGGGCATAGAAATAATCTCCTTCCAGTAAAAATCAAGGCAGCACAAGCATCTTCATTGAGTGGCGGAGCTCTTTCTTATCGTCCCATATTTGTTACATCTGCAAATGGTTTTCAACAGCTCGTCATATCGAAGGCATCAGATGGAAAAATCATATTTCAGTCGAACATGAAAAACTTGCAGAATTACTTGGACTTTCAAGCGCTCACTCAATCGGTGCGTTGTCCCATACCGTTCAGCTAGCTGATCTGTTGTGTCAGATGAACTGCCCGTATCAGCGAATTTTATTTGATGCACCGACAGATTCAAGATTTGTTCGACGGTAATCAAAGATGTCCAACAGCACTTCGTTTAAACTTTTTTAGACCTTCTGTGGTTCAACAAGATTCCATCCCGGCAGAAATATTTCTGGATAAACAAGGGACCTACAACTTTTCTGTCCATGTTTGGACAAAGCAAGGCGTCAGCGAAGACACTCTGACTCTCGGAGTTAATTTAAGTCCCAATAAATTCGTTGACGTCAGTATGACGAAACAGATTGTGAAACCTGGACAAACAAACTTCTTGGTTACCAATGCTTATCTCGACATAACTAACGATATCATAGATAAGTGTTAAAGACAAAGGTGTTCTATCCCAAACAGCACCTGGAGAGAGATTTGTGTCGACTCTGTTGGCAGTTGTTTTGAAAGATTCAAATTACGCGTGCCGATCAGCAGCATTTCTTGACTCTAAGGTATGAAACCCAGTATAATAATCTTATATTGAATAGGTTAGATTGCTCTATCTTACTCGATGGTAGTACGATCTGGCTGCGCTCCTTATCAGCAAGTGTCCTTCAATTGGTCGGAGGGAAGCTCGGGACCTTGTCCACACGCGATACATTCGCTTCCGTGCTTCTTTTATGACAATAGTACGTGCCAAACTCCCGTGCTCTATCTCATATTCTAGGTTATACACCTTCCTTTGCTGTCACGGACCAAGTGACGAAAAATTCGACTCCGTGGCAAGGATCTTACTCTCTAGCAATCATCGGAGGTGGACGCGATTTAGCAAGTCTAGCAGCGTTCTCCGACGACACTCGATCGATGATAAATCAAAATGCATCTGCGGCGATACAAAGGCTCGTCTGGACAACCGGTCAACCAACAGCGAGCGACATACCAATCTTCACTCCTGACGGTGGAGCTCAGATTAAGTCTGTTCACCTTTCGTGATGACTGAACTAAGTTTATCATTTTACAGCTGGCTTTGTTCTGACGGTAGCCCATGCGCTGGAATACGACCGGGATCCTATTCCTCCAACAGCGAATATTACTTTCAATTTTTTATGTCGACTCGTGGCGTTTACAACGACTCATACTGCGCCCACGAGACAGCTTTCACTGTACAACTATACGGAATACCAGTCTCTCTCTACGATTCAGTCGCGATGACTGTGGGTACAGCTGGGGTGGCCTTCGTTCTGTTCTTCCTGGTTCTATATTTTCGATGGCGAATGGAGCAGACAGAATATACTTCTGAAGATGGTTTCAATGCACTTATGGACGGCGGAAACCAAGGACGAAGACGAATATCCTGGGGTCGAGCTAATCGCCCTTTCACGGGATTATTTCGACGGTTTGCTGAAAGGCGAATGTGGGGCCGCGTACATCCCCGTGACGAGGCAGAAGATGATGGAGAGACCCTCTTGGACAACCCCCTTCCTCCCCCCGACGCAGATGGTCCAAGCAGCTCAACGAACGGCGCATGCGAAGACAGCGAACCACGAATAACGCCATCGGGATCAGGCGCATCGGTGAGAGATTCGCAGGGCAAGAGTGCCCGGCAGAGTCGAGCTACGATCTTGACGGATGCTGTGGCGGAGAGAAGACCTTCCCAAGTTACCCAGCGGACCCAGCAAAGCCGGTCTGATCTCATCCGTGACCACCTGCTGGGCTCGATGGAGCTGGCGGAGGCACTTGCGGTTTCTCGAGTGGCCAAAGCGGCTGAGCCTGGAGGAAGTGCCACCAAAAGTGGTCATTGATGTGTGACTTTGGTTCCATTATCGCTGATAGCATTTTTTTTCGAGAATGGTGTTGGCACCGAGTGGTGCTTTGCGGAGAATACTGCAACATTACTTTCATCAGAATGGAGTCCTCATGACTCATGACCATCCATTAGCCTGTTTGAGTGTGGTGGAACCGGTTTGATATGAGAGCAAGAGTGGGAACGGTGACAGAGGCCCATCTGTGCGCGATTGTGGGTGTGTGAGTGAGTGAGAGAGGATGTGTGGGTGTGGGTCAGAGTGGGTGAGTGAGCCAGGTTTCTTTGTGTCCACCACTGGAATTTTCTCCACACAAAGGGTGCCACCTTCCACTTAATTTACTGAGTTGTCATCTCCACCTTCGTTCCGCTGGCCTGGCTTGTGCCCAACACCATAACAAACCAGATCAGCTTCGTTCAACCGCCGAGATCATCCCGACGATGGTTGGCGACAACGCGCAATTACCGGAGGTTTCGAGCACGACACAGAATTGTTCTACCGAACACCCTGCGGAACGTGCAATGGATACCCCGAGGGTTTCCGAAGATGTCATGGACGCGCTGAACTTTATTTTAAGCGAGCTGGCCGCTGTCGATGCGTCTGGTTCTCCTGGGCAGGCCCCGCAGCGGTCTGGACGGCCATCGGAGCAAACACGGCCTTTGGCGCTGTCTCGCCCTCTATGCGACCCGCGGCTTCTGGAGAACAGCCTTATCGAACTTCGAAAAACTCTTTTCTCGGTCGTGCAAACTGGCATTCGGACCGAGCGAAAAAGATCGTTGAACAACATGAGGCAGCAAGTCGCTGGAAAAGATTTGACAACGCCAGGAAATAATCGAATTCCAATCAGTAATCCTGTACATGGTCCTTTCGAATCAAGTGATGCGACCTGTGAGTTCGGATATTATCAGCATTTGATTACTGACTACTATGCGAGGTTCGGAATTCCTGTCAGGTGGCAGCACGCGTTATGAGGCTTTGTTGGATGATCTGGATTCGTCCATCGACTTGTTTGTCAAAATCCATGGGTCAAGCGAGGTCAACGGAGCAACCCTCTTGCCAAGCGTTGAGTTCCGAGATCCAACTAGCTCTTCGCAAGTCTCCATCGTTTCACCTTCATCAACATTGCACGATAATCTTCCGACGCTCCGCAAGCTCAGCCGTGTGCCTGGAAGCTTCATTGGGCAGATAGAGAAGCTTAGGTCAACTCCGAGAGCGGCCTCGACTTGGACTCAATCCCACCTTGTGGTGGAGCCGTCATCTATGCACATTTTTCTCTCGGACGACCTGGATGCGTTCCCGGCCGAGTCGATTCAGCTGAAAAACACCCAGACATCTGTCGCGAGCGCGGGAGGTGGAGTGTTCATCGTCAGCAATTTTTTTACCACCATAACTGTTGGCAGCGCGCCGTTCCAGCCGTGGGTACTCCGATCGGCCAACGAGCTTGAGGCTGAGGCTTGGGTGTCGATTATTGAGGCAGCCCAACGCCAGGTGGAGATTCACCGAAATTTGGTGGTGGCAGTGCCGACGACCGAACTAGGGGTTTCTACTGGTCAGTACTTCGAAAAGGGTCCCATCGCGCACGCTGAGATACCGACGGGGGCCACAAATTCGCAAATGCTTTTTGAAGACTCCGTCGATTCGAAACTTCGGACACAGGGGGCTCGGACTTCTGTGCTTTCTGCCCTCGGACTTCAAAACGAAAATAGTCGGCTCCCAGCCAACAGCAGCACTCGATGCGAGAGCCTCCTTTACAGTTTCGCTCGACAACAGGAAACATCTGCGCAACCCCAAGGACCATCAAATGGCGGCATTAACCCCATAACATTCAACAACTTTCCTGGTCCGCCTCCGATCCAACAACCTCGGACCGACTCCCGACGGAAAATATTTAAATTGTTTTCTAAGAGCTCCAGTTCCAACGAAAGCGATTCGGTCTTCCTCGAGCGTGCCGCAAATACACGTCTCTGGCCTGCAGTGTCAATTACCCGTTCCGGTAGAACTTCTGCTCACGAGCGGCGCGAAGGTACAATCAAGACCCAATCGAGCGCCCCGACCTTCACCTCGCGGTTGACTCGCAGCAATTCGACGCTTTCGGCGTCTTCTGCCTCCTCTCTTCGTGTTGGTTCACCCTTAGAGCCCCAGCGGCTCTCGGCCAATCCGAACGGTCACGGCTTGCCAGCTGGTCTACCACAAGCTGGACAGTCTGCTGCTGTATTCTACGACACGGCGCAAGCGTCAAATATGGCTCGCGGTGTCTCGTCTCCTGGCATGGACGCGGCTACTGGAGCTCATGTGATGGGGTATGAGGGCTCTTCTACACCTTCCATCCCCGGCTTTGTTTCAATGAATCCCTGGGCGACTCCGCCAGCTGTCAACTTCCCACTGCAAGCACCCCAGCTTCCACTTCAGCCGGGTACAAATGGCCCTGCCGAAGGTAGCGCCGCGGCCAAAACGTCGGAGCTGGAGGATTCGCGCTCGGTGTTTATGCTTCGCAACGGAGGCCGGTGGCGATAATATTATCAGGCCGGCATGCTCCTGAAACGGCGGGCCGTCATATTTTTTTTTTCTTCCTTGATGTTTGATGTCGTCTCGCATTCAAGTTTTGTTTTTTTTTTGTTCTTCCTCCCATCTTACTCTTGTCTCCAGCAGCACTTGCCCCTTTTAATTCGGTCATTTTACGCTTATCTCCAGCTTTCTCCTTTCAATTCTCTTCCTACCCACACTGCATCTATCTCACGCACCCAGCATGCATTTCCATGTTACTCGTCGTCGTTCCTTTTATTTTCGAAGCACCCGTACCTCCTTCCCCGGTTATTATTCCAGCTTGTCCCCTCAAGTTAATTATGAGCAGTGTGTTATTGGGCAGTCGTTGCTGTGAGATCTGCAAATTTCACGGTGATAAATTCTGAAAGATCTGTGGCCTTGAACGCGTGCTTGGAGATGGACCGCATCCTTGCCGGGGTCAGCACAGCTACAAGTGCGGCGGCAGGCAGCGGCGGCGGCGATGGCGGCCACAGGCGCAAGGTCAGGGTGTCGGTCACCGGCACCATCAACGGCCAGGCCGTATCGACAGAGTGTACCATCGACCCGTCGCATCCCCTGGCTGATGTGACAAAGGACATCGCCATGAGCTTAGGCGTCGGCCGTCAGTGGTCCAATTACTGCCTGCGTCACGGCGACTCCGACACGCTACTGAGCGACAAGGTATTCATGAGCATGATCATCCATCTCACGGCCGGTGCGGCTGATGCTTTGTTTCGGCCTATGCTTTTTTGGCGCGTAGACTCTGCGGAAACTGGTCAAGGACGGCGATGTCTTGAAGTTCAGCACCTCGCCGGCGCAGCTTGCTCGCCTCGACGTCAAAGACCTCGACTCCGAAGACGAGATTGTAGTGAAACGTGCCGCCTTTATTTTGCAAAAGCACATGAAGGTACCTTTCTCATTATGCCTTAAGGCATGCTTAATCGTAAAGGAAAGGAGGAGGAGTTTGTGGACGAGTTTCTGGCTCTGCGCGGACTTGAGAGGCTGCAAGATATGATTGTTACGAGCCAAGGAAACACACTCGCATACGCTCTCACATCCCTCCAAAATCTCATGGAACATTCGCATGGATGGGATAAGTTCAGCTCAACATTTATTCGCAGCGTGGGTGGCAAGTCCGTCTATGATTACTGGTCGATCTAAGTTTTTTATGCAGCTCGCCGCAATGTTTGTGAAGCAAAACCTTGTGAATATTTGCCGCCCAGTGACAGCAATATTGATAAAGCTTGTTTCGTCGGATCCGACGGCGGAGAACTCTCCCATTCAGTGCTACGGGTTCGACGTTGTTAGCAATGCATTATCCAGTCAAAGCTCTTTTCTGCCGACACTTGTGCAACGGCTGCTCGCTACCGACTACATCCTTCAGCTCAACTCCCTGCATCTAGTCAACATTCTCTTCCGAAAAGCCACCGACCGGAACCGCGGCGAGTTTGTTTACCAGCTGGACTCCCTGAAAATTCGGCAAGTGGTTTTGAGCCTAATGCGGACGCAGCCACCTGAAGATTTGGGGAAGCAGCTGGTTGAGTTTCAGCGACTTCTCATCCAGGAGGGGCATCGCAGGAAGCGCCTGCCAGTCGACACTCGAAATCCGGAGCATGAGGCCATGCTTAATGATATCTGGATTGCGTCCGCCCTGAGTCCAATATCCGAGGAGGGATTTAAGTGGCGCCAAATAGGCTTCGAGGTACTTCAAGTAAAAATCAGGACACACAACTGAACCTTTTTAAGACGGAAGTCCCTCGAAAGGAATTCATGCGTATTGGCGTTCTTGGGCTGGAGACTATGCATTCATTTGTCATGAGCAACCAAGAAGAATTTCAAAAAGTATGACGCCCTCTGCGTTCTTTCCAAAGCCTAATGCACATAATAGTTTCTTGAAGAACAGCTGAGCAAACCGTTGGAGCATTACTGCCCCTTTGCTAAGGCATGTATCGAAGTGGTGGAGATACTTTCGGATGTTTGGGAAGTCAGCACCGGATGTTTGTCCACTTCGATTTCCAATTCGTGACTTACAGATTATCAGACACCATTACGACGTCCCACCAACCTCTCTTACTCCAGTTCGAAGAGGTATTTGCGCTTACCGTAAGGTTTTATTTTGCAATGTGGGAGGAAATGGATGCACAAACTGTGCTCGAAGACATCAATCGAGTTGCGTCCGTGGTTCGATCGCAGTTCAGATACGTGAACGGCATTGTGAACCCAACCGACACAAACACACTTGCCACTTTCGAGAGGGCATTGTTCTCAATGTCGTATGAGGCTATAAGAGAACGGCAGCTCCGGGAACTCGAAAATGACGACATGCATTTGTCGAGAGAGCCAGTGAGGTAGCATCTCCTTTGCTCGAGCTGTAATTCACCGCCTTATCAGAATTCTTTACGATCGATTGTTTGTGAAGAGCTACGAGTTCATTAGGAACCAAAGAGTGGAGTGTCTGATTCGCGGGGCATGGTTTCCCGTGATTCGTGAAAAGGGCCGCGTTAAGGGCGTGTATCGATTCTACAAACTCGGTCCAAATAAGAAATTCCTTCATTTCGGTGATTTTCTTGAAATGTCGGAAAGAAAACCTGCGCTGGAGGAGCTTGGAAACAAAAGTTTGTGACCCATCGGTCATCACACCAGCATTTTAATCTCCACATCCCAGTCGATATGGCCATGGTGACGGATATCCTCACTGGCGCCTCGTCTCCCGTGTTCAAGTCCAAGAAAAACGTGGCGAGCGAAAACCCGTCTCTCTGCTTCTCTCTCGTCACTTCATACACGGACACGAACGAATCGCAGTCTCTCGCCGACTTTGTCTGCTCGAACCCGACCCAGGTTGTCGAATGGAAGGACGGCTTTAACATGCTCCTCGACAAGAACATCGACACGGAGGCTACCGGCGCGCTCCTCACCGAGCTGACCGAGATCGAAGTGAAGCTGGCCCTCCTGGACCTGACCGGCGACGGCGTCGAAATCCCCAACGCCGCCCCGGACGTCCCCGACCTTCCCGCATCGTGGACCTTTGTCTACGACGAGGAGGGCGGCAAGGAGGGAATCGGCGGTCTGGCGTCGCTGGCCGGCGCCATGATGCAGAGCCTCGCCCGTCCAAGTGGCGGAGGCACGGGGGCTGACGAGGCGGGCATGGCTAATGGCGAGGAGCAGGCCGAGGCAGGGGGCGATGGTGGTGGTGAAGGGGGCGAGGTGGAGGAGGAGGACGGCGAAGACGATGATGGCGAGGAGCTGCCGTTCGCGGCCAACGGCGGCGGTGGCGGGACCGGGTGGTCGGCCCCGCTGTCCGCAAAAGCGACTGCATGAAACTGCATGATTCTGCACGATATATTCAGTATTTCACGCACTGAAGCGCCAATTCCAGCCAACTCCACCCGGGGCTCATGGAGTCGCGTAAAAGAGCGATGGAGAAGACGGGAGGGGGAATTGGGTGGGTCGAAAAGAGTGAAGTCCCGGTCAAGCAACTGCTTCGCCGCCCGCCAAGAACAGATTGCGCAGCTGGACCATGGCCTGCCCCTTCTCCTCGACCAGATGCCGCACCTCCTCGTCGTCGGTGGAACGGAGTGCGGCATCGTCCGCCTCGGTGAAGACCCAGCGCCGCACCTTTGCAGGAAGCGTATCGATGTGGTCCAGCCCAACCTCCAAAACTTGGCGCGCCTTCGCTTTCAGGCACTGGGCAGGTGATAGAGGGGTGGGAGATGTGGGAGAGAGTCGAGGGG
>JADGKE010000156.1:0-10683 GCA_026954515.1 Cladochytrium tenue
GAGTGGATGCGTGCGCGCTGCATGCGAGCCGGGAGGGGTGGGGGTGGGGAAGGGGAATGGTTGGAACGCAGGTCCTGAATGAGTCGCTGGGAGGCGCTGTCGGCCGATTGCCAGGGGTTTGTGTAGACCCTGGGTCTATTGGACAGCTACGAAGGGCCAAACGCGGTCCGATGCCTCCAATATGTCCACCTCACCGCATGTATCCACCCGGATCACGAGAGGCCGCTGATGTCGCGCATGGACGCCGCTTTGTTTCGATTTGGATGCAACTGCAGCTCCCTCATTACCTTTTCTCCTGATCGCGTTTCAAACCACGCATAGGGCGTCGAGGACATGGTCCTGCTGTCTAAGGTGACGGATGATCAGATCACAGACAACCTGAAGAAGCGGTTGGTATCCAAGCGTCGTGGCATCACTCCTGTGCATCGCCAGTTCTAACGTCCTTAACTCGTTCTGCTAGAATACATGCTGATCTCATGTACACCTACATTGGTACGTCGCAAAGAGTTTATCCTTTAACCACTTACTCCGTATTTGCGCAGGCCCCACCTTGGTTGCTGGTACGGTAGAAGCTGGCCAATTTCGCACACTGACTTGTTATTGAAGTCAATCCCTACAAGAAGCTTTCCTACTTTACCGAGAAAGAAATTGGTTGGTGACTTCAACCCTATCTGAAGTTCTCACTAACACCTTTTTTTTGGTAGAACAATATCATGGCACGGTAATAATATCAATGGGGGCTGCAGTTTTCATGCTTTTGTTGACCCCTGGACAGGCTGCGTATGAAAACCCTCCTCATATATATGCTGTGGCGGACAAAATGTTGGCATCAAGAATTGTTCTGCCCTAACTGAACTGATGATAGGTTTCAAAATATGATCATCGACGAGGAGAACCAGTGCGTTATCATCAGTGGCGAAAGTGGAGCTGGAAAGACGGAGACCGCAAAGCTGATCATGTACGCTAAATGCGCCCGCCCTTGAATCATTTACTAAGTATTGCTTGCAGGAATTACATTGCCGCGGTCTCTGCGAAAGGCGGGTCAAGTAATTCCGTTGTTGAAAATATCAAAGGAATCATCCTCGGCTCCAATCCTCTGCTTGAATCTTTTGGAAACGCCAAGACTCTGAGAAATAACAACTCCAGTCGATTTGTAGGTTTCCTGCGGTGTGCTTTTCTAACCCGATAAAAGGGGAAATACTTTGAAATCAACTTCACCAAAGGTGGAGCACCTGCCGGTGGAAAGATATCAAACTTCCTCCTCGAGAAGGTAACAAGATGCAAATGATGCAATTGCTTAAGCAATTTCCGCGGGCTTTCTTTAGTCCCGCGTTGTTGGCTTGACCCCTGGTGAAAGAAGCTTCCACATCTTCTATCAAATCACGAAGGCCGCCAGCGCCACCGAAAAGGAGAATTTGGGAATGATGGACCCAAAGTTCTTCAGGTACTTGAACACGAGCGGAGAGTACAGCGCCGACGGCATCGATGACGTGGAAGAGTATCGCGAAATGAGAAAGTCGATGGATATATGCAAAATCCCCTCTGCTGATCAGGCAGCTCTTCTTCAAATCGTCGCCGCTATTCTTCACCTCGGAAATATCACTTTTATCGAGGAGAACAACGACGCTAAAGTTGCTGATCCAGAGAGTTGAGTGTCTCTCCCCGACTTCCGCAACCTGTGTCTGAATTAACACACTCAAAGCACTCGCTTTTCCTGCCTACCTTTTGGTAAGTTTTTGTTTGGTGCATCGTTCTAAGCGCCGTAGGGAATATCCGAGGACCTCCTTCGACAGAAATTAACAAGGTTGAAATGGTACTTTTTGGCAATTTAACTGACATTATTTGAAGTCGATTGATGACAACCGGAGGCGGCTATGGAAAGCGTAGTTCCGCTTACGATGTTCCGATGAATGTCGAACAGGCTATTAACAATAGGGACGCTCTTGCGAAGACACTGTACTCGCGCATGTTTGACTGGATCGTACAGGTATTCTCGTTTTGTGCTAGTTGCTGCCATCTGAGAACAGTAGGCCGTCAACAACGCCCTTGCTGGGCTATCCGCCAACTTGGGAAAACAGTCGCTTTCGTTGGGTGTTTTGGACATTTTCGGGTTCGAGGTAAACCCCCGACCGCCTTCTCAAGCGTGGTACTAACGATTGACAGATTTTCGAAGTAAGCCGTGGTTCCTTCTGCCCCAGCCGAATAATTTGCTGTAGAAAAACGGCTTTGAACAATTCTGCATCAACTACGTCAATGAGAAACTCCAGCAAATTTTCATTGAATTAACGCTGAAATCGGAACAGGTTTGGCAGCTACTACTGTCTTGTTCTTGTATTCAAGGGCTGAATAGGAGGAGTACCATAGTGAAGGGATCCAATGGACCCCCATTGAGTACTTTAACAACAAGATCGTCGTCGACCTAATCGAGTCCAAGGTATTTATTTGTAGCCTAGTCGTGGCCGATTTTATTGACTGTTTGAGCAGCGCCCCCCGGGAGTTATGGCCAGTAAGTAGTCTTATCTGAGTTAGATGAAAGCTGATGGGTTCAGTCTTGGATGACGTGTGTTTCACAATGCACGCTCAATCGGATGGGGCAGACGTCAAGTTCGTGCAGGTGGGGCATTTCTTTTGATGAAAATATTCGACTTGACTAAGATCCGATTCTGCAGAAACTGGACATGGGGGTTTCAAATAAGGTGGATGTTGAAACTCCCACCCGTCGTTTGCTGACTTGATCGTAGCATTTTAAAGGGATGCAGACGCACTTCATGATCAGCCATTACGCCGGCTCTGTGACATACGATTGCGACGGGTTCACTGAAGCCAACAAAGACACCCTTTTCAAGGACTTGGTGCTCCTCATGCAAACCACGACCAAGTTTGTGACTCCCTCTTTTGGAGGCGAAGCTCTTACTTTATTTCAGCTCCTTTATCGGTGCTTTGTTCCCCGATGTCATTGATGAGTCGGACAAAAAACGACCAACCACAGTGTCTCACAAAATCAAGGTAGTTTCAGATCCGTTTTGTGTGTTTCTTGCTAATATTCGCTTTGCAGAACCAATCTCAGGAGCTTGTGGACACTCTCATGAAGTGTACGCCGTCCTACGTCCGGTGGGAACTTGGTGCCTCAGTGGCCATTCTCATACTCGACAATACAGGTGTATAAAACCAAATGAAACCAAGAAACCAAGGGACTGGGATAACAAACGTGTGGAGCATCAAGTTCGGTACTTGAACCTCAAAGGTATAACACATTCAACTAATTTAAGACACTGACCCTTATACTTCAATAAGAAAACATCAAAGTCAGGTAGGCTGCTGTAAACCCTTCACCTCTCTTTACTCACTTTACTTGTGTGGCTGTTAGGCGCGCAGGGTTCTGCTACCGCAATTTCTTCGACAAATTCTTGAAGAGGTTTGCAATTTTAACCCCACAGACCTGGCCCACGTGGAACGGACGCTCCAGCGAGGGCATCAAGCTGATTATGGACTCTGTCGGGATGGACTCGAAGGAGTGGCAGCTTGGGAAAACAAAAGTGTTCATCAAGTCGCCCGAGTCCCTGTTCCTCCTTGAGGAGCAGCGCGAGCGCAAGTTCCACGGGTACGCTAAGGTCATCCAGCGGGCGTACCGGAGCTGGAAGAGCCGAAAGTATTTCCTGGAGCTGCGCAAGAAGGCGGCCGACGTGGTGTACAACAAGAAGGAGCGCAAGAGGTTCAGCTTGAACAGGGAGTTTGTTGGCGACTACCTAAATTACCTCGACAACCCTGTCCTCAAGTCCCTCGTCGGTGAGCTGATTTAGCCCTACACGGTACTGCTTGACAGGTTTATCGGTCTTTAGGCAAGAACGAGAAGGCGTTTTTCGCCGACGTGGTTCAGAAGTTCGACAGAAAGTTCAAGGGATCCCAGCGTGAGTTGATTGTTACGGAGCACGCAATCTTCATTATCGGTCTGGAGAAGGAGAAGAATGGGCCGAACAAGGGCAAGTTTGTAAAGGTTGTCAAACGGAAGCTCGATTTCAAGGAAATCGGTTCGATTTCCTTAAGGTAAAAATACGCAACCGCTTGACAATAAGGTGCTGATACCTCTGAAGCTCCCTTTGCGATGACTATTTCGTCATCCATATTCCTGGGGAGTACGACAATGTTCTTGAAAATCTGTTCAAAACGGAGCTGGTGACCGTCCTAAGGTATAGACACCTCCCAGCAAATCGAAGTATTGACATTCTATCGCCAGCGAGAAATACCAGGCTTCCTTGGGTAGGCCACTCATGGTCAACTTCCAAGACAGGTTATCATTTTAGAAACCCCGCCCCCTCCCTCGATGGCCACGCTGACGCCGTCTTTACAGTATCAAGTACACCGTGAAGAAGACGACCTGGCAGTCGGGTGGAGTCCACGAGCTCAAGTTCATCGCCGACGCGTCGTGCAAGACGCCCGTCGCCAAGAACAGCGGCAAGACGACCGAGATCCGTGTCTCACCGGGCCTTCCCCGGGACTCGCGGCCCAAGGCGTCCACCGTGATGCAGCGGCAGACGGCGCCGTCATCATCGTCGGGGCGCGCAAAGGTTGGCGGGCCAAAGACGTCGCCGTACGGGGCTGCGTCGGCTGCCCCGGCACCGCAGGCGTTCCACTCGCCGTCGTCGTCCCCTGCGGCGGCTCGGGCCACGGCCTCAGCCAGCGCGGCCGCGTCGGGCTTCCGCCTGCCGTCGGTGGCGGCCAGCAGCGGCGTGAGCCTCGCCGGGTCGACCGGGTCGGTCGCTAGCGCGGCGGCGGCGAAGAAGAAGCCACCGCCGCCTGTACCGCCGCCGAAGAAGCTCCCGCAGTGCCGCGCCCTTTATGTGAGTGGGCGCCTTGGTCACTGGTATCATTTCTTTTTGACCCATTTTCCCCTTGATTTCGCGTGGGTTACTTTGCGAACTTGAACAGGACTACGAAGCCACAGAAGCTGGTGAGGACGGAACACCCGCTTGCTGCCTTGCCCACGCTAACTTAATCTTTCTTCAAAGACGAGCTGTCGTTCAAGGCTGGCGACCTCATCACGATCGTGAGCAAAGGTTTGTGGACCTAGTCTGTGTCGACGATCTCTAAACCATTTCACTACACCCCCTCTCTCACCACGCGCAGATGACGAAGGATGGTGGACCGGTAGCATCCGCGGCAAGAAGGGATTATTTCCTGGGAATGTAAGGCGATGCTGGTTTCCCCTCCTGTGTCTAAACCTGCCTGCATTTTTCCTTCTGCGTTGGCCAGTACACGGAACCAGTTTAGGCGGCAATGGGTTGCGAAGAAAGATTGGCAGACACTTCTGTTTTGGTTTGAGGAGCGATGCGAGGGGAGATGGGGCTGTCAATCGCGATGTGGCATCACTGGAAGTGGTTGGTGGCTGTGGGGTATTCGTGCCTGTCAATCTTAAGGAAGTCGAAGGCGGGTAGGCTTCCTCTTTGAATGATCGACGAAGGCACCCACCTTACAATAGACGCCGAGAAGGCCACTCCATGATCCCAAGCGTCAGCTTGAGCCCGCCGTTGCCCGCAGCACCGGCAGCCCCGCAACCGGCTGCGGCTGAGGCTGTGGCGGCCAGGTTGCAGCCACGCTCGTCGGAACGCTCCGTCGTCGTGGTGCTCGCCCCGCCGCAGCCTGCGCCGCCTCGGCAAGTTTATGGCTCGCTGGCCGAGGCGGCTGCGCGGCCGGGCATCGCACTAGTGCGGGCGCGGCTATCTCCGCGAACGCTGGATCCGCGGTGCGCGGTGGCGCCGCCGCTGCTGGACGAGCTGGAGCGAGCCCGCGGCGCGCTGCTGCTGCGGCGGCGTCAGCGATACATGAGGCGGCGGAGGAGCTCCGCGGATGTGGTCAATGCGGCAACGGCAGGCGCTGATGATGACCACGCCGTCGCGGTGGTGCCATGGGGCGGCGAGCCGCCGCTGGGCAGCAGGCGCGTGGCGCTGGGGCTGCTGCGGGCGCCCCCAGAGACGGTTGAAATTGTCGCACCCGCGGCAGCAGCGAGGAAGCCAACAACAGCGGGCCGCCGCACGGCGACGGGCGATGGCGGTATGCAGAGACGGGCGTCTGCGTGGGGCGGCGCTGGCGGGGCATGCACGGCGCCGGCAGTGCCGCTGCCGGGGTCAGCGATGACAGCGGCGGCCGCGGCAGCACGGCGTCGGGCGTCGGTAGGCGTGGGGGCGCTGGCGGCGGCGGCGGTGGCAGCGGCGTCGACTAGCGCGGCGATCCCGCTGCCAGGGCGGCGGGGGTCGATGGCAGCAGCAGCAGCAGCCGCAGCGGCTGCAGCGGCTGCAAGTTCGACGGCCACGGCGGGGACAACTGGGGTTGCGGCGACGTCAGCGGCGGGTGGGTTTCGGCGGGTGTCACTGCGGCAGGCGCCCCTGTCGTCAACACTGGGACTGTCGGGGTCGCTGCAGCAAGGCTGGCGCGCTGCGACAACAGAGTCGGTGACGTTGGTGCCGGCGGCAGCTGGCGCGGCGGGGTCGACCGCGGTGGCCGGTGAGCGGCCCTATGGGTCGGCAGACTTTGTGTTCATACGCAAGGTAAGAGCTGCCTTCTCTCGCACACGACACTCGTTGTGCATGGCGGCTGCTGCTATTGTGAGCTCGCGCAAGCGGATGATAAAGGGGCAGTTTAGGGGGTGTGTGTGGCTGGGGTGCTGCTGCGTGAAGCAGCTTTGCTTCCGGTCGGGCAGATGTGTGAATGTAGACCGACGGCGCTAAAACCGGCGGGCAGGTTCGGCCGTCGCTGTTCCTCGCGACGCTGGCGGGCGTGTCAGAACTGCGGCGGCGGCCGTACGCAGTCAAGGTGTACTGGGTCGGGGGCCAGACCAGCGGCGTCGCTGGCAGCACCGGTGGGACGGCGGGGGCGGCGGCCAACGCGGAAGGGCGCACATCCGTGCGTCGCAATAACGGGTCCGTGACATCGCGGGCGGCGTCAGTGGCATCGGCGGCATCGACGGCGGCCAGCCAGCAAGCAGCGGCGGCGATGGCGATGGCAGCTGCAGCAGTGAGGCGGGAGCGCACGCTGCAGGGGCGGGCCGGGTCGCCGTTCTGCGTGCAGCTGCTGGCGGCGTTCGCCGAAGGCCCGCGCGAGTTCCTGGTGCTGGAATGGGCGCCAAGCTCCTTGGAGCGCCTACTCGGCATCCAGCGGGTATCCAAGTCTGACTTTCCTCTCCCTCCGGGTGTCTGAGGTGGTCCGGGGAGTGTATGGCTTTGACCAAACAAGAGCTCTGGCTTTGAGTTTTGGCAACACCCTCGTCTAACCCCACGCCGGCTCGCTTCTTGCACTTGGACTGTGATTTTTTTTCTAGACCTTCTCCGAGGACCAGGCAAGGTTCTTTGCAGCCGAAGTCACGGCCGGGCTCGAGTTTCTCCACAGCCTCGATATAGTCCATCGCACCCTGTGCCCCAAAAACATACTACTCTCCAGCAATGGTCACGTCAAGGTAACCCGTGCGGGTAACGCTTCTAGTTTCGGCGTTCATTTTATAGACTTCACTTACTCTTTCCCCGTATCCCCTCCCTTCTCCATTTACCTTGTGGGGTTCTAAACCCGCTCCACGTCTGCAGATTGCCGACTTCTCCGCGGCCGCCACGATCGGGTCGGACGAGTTGGAGGACGGCGGCGGCGAGGGCGTGTCGCAGGGGCGGTATACGGCGCCGGAGGTGCTGCTGGGGCTGCCTCACGGGCCGGCGGTGGACTGGTTCGCCGTCGGCACGGTGCTGTACGAGCTGCTGACGGGCACTGTACCGTTCGGGATGGGAACGTGCTTGGATGCTATCTATGCGGTAGGCATATTCTTCCGTGCAGTGTGGAAGTGGGGGGGGGAGGCGGAAGATTGCAGGAGCATATGGCGGCACCCCCAATATATCGTCTGCAGACCAACGGGAGGTCACTGGGGCTTCTAACTCGGCAACGTACCATTTTGTTGCTTTAAGGGTGGGGCGGCGATTCGAATCAAGGCAGAGCGTCTAGCATCCCGAGCGGCGCGTAATCCGGGCGTGCTGGCTGGTGGAGGCAGTGGCACCACTGGGGCAGTTACCACTGGCGCAAGCATCGACCCTGGTGCCATCTTTCACATGCTCGGCCAGCTTCCTTCACAGTAAGTATATTAAGACGTAGATGATCATGTTTATTTGTCGTTGCTTGGGCATTGATGCTGAAGCATTGTTACTTATTCCCTCCCCCACCCCCCGGCCCATTCGGTCTATCCACGCCATGGCGGGGCACCACAAGGTACCGCAACATCGCCGACGCGCACAACCTTACACGGCCAGCCGAGGACCTTGTGCGCCGGCTTATGGAACTTGACCCATCTCGACGGCTTACGGCGCTGCGGGGTGTAGCCGACGTCAAGGTGCACCCGTGGTTCCGCGGGCTCGGGTGCGGTTGGCGCGAGGTGCACGAGGGTCGGCTTCGGCCGTTCTACGTGCCGGGCGGCGAGGAGGACGAGGCTAGGGTCGAGGCTGCGCTGAGAGACGAGAACGTCGGGCCTGGGTTCGCGAGGGTGCTGCAGTGGGAGGATAGCGAGGAGGTCGGCGGCGTCAGTGGCGACCGCAGTGGCGGCGGGGGGACAGTGGCGGGTGGGAGGCTGGTCCGCAAGGGCGGGAGTTAGAAGTGATGTGGCTCACTGAACAATCGTCGTTCGTCAGTGATCGTCAGAGTTTGTGCGTCGATGTTGTTATTTAAGGTAGATTACACCCAAAGATATGGAGGGGATACAGAGGAGGCAATGTCGACGCAAGCAAGGATGGAGAGAGCAGGCAGTAAACGTGGCGTCGACGTACTCCTGGTGCTCCTTCACGAGGGCTTGCAGCTCCTCGGAAAATGCCAGCAGCTCCTCCATCGGCGGATTTTCGGCGGCTGTTTCGGTACGTCAGCCGCGCGTGTTGGTATCTATCTCACGCGGCATGCCTCCCAGGGCCGACAGCACACTTCAAAATGCGCCACCCAATCAGCACCCGTCGTCATCTATCTGTGCGCACTCACGAGACGACGTACAGCGCGGCTGCTTTTAAGAGGGCCGCTGCCTCGAGGCGAGCAAGTTCCTGTCTTCGTTAAAACCAGCGTGGCTGACTCGAGTTCGACGCAACCCAGGCACCCGTGCAGCCAGCCACCATGCCCTCCGACGACTCGGACCAGCAGCAGCAGCAGCAACAGCAGCAGCAGCAAGGGCAAGGGCAAGGGCAAGGACAAAGGCAAGGACCTTCAAGTGGCGCGCAGGGACAAGAAGACTTTCATAGACACGATGACCGCGGCGTCCAGGGATGCCAGGCGCCGGCCCCTCGGCCCCGCTACCGGTCTGACATTCGCCACTCGTCCCCTGAACACAATTTCGCGCAGCTATTTCGCGGCGGACACGCGGTGGACCTGGCGGTCAGCACGCTGCTGGTAGCGGTAGGAGTTGCGCTGGGCTACGCGGCGCCGTTCCAGCGCTCATTTGCACTGGACGACCCAGACATCGCGCACCACTACGAGCACAAGGCCTTCTCGAACGCCGACGTGGCCGCCGTCAGCTTCTTCGGGCCAGTCGCGCTCGTCGCCATCGCTGCCACGGCGTGGGCATGCCTGTTCGGGTCTGGCTGGGCGTTCTCTGCGGGCTACCAGAGGGCATGGGAGGAGCCGGCGGCGCGCGCGGCGTGGGCCGTCTGGACGGCCGTGCGGCTGGTTCACCACTTTGCCTTGGCTCTTCTGCTCGCGGTCGGGCTTACCATGTGCGCTGTCAACTCTGTCAAGTAAGTCAACCAGGCGACCTCCGGGCCTTTACCCTTGCGCGCACGATAAGACCCTTGCACAAGCAGAATTTTTTAACTCTGGGTTGTCGCCTTTCCTCGCAGAAACTGGGCGGGCCGGCTGCGCCCCGACTTCCTGGACCGATGCCAGTACAACCGCACGCAGCTGGCGTGCACGGGCCCGTCCATGCTGGTCGAGGATGGCCGCCGGTCCTTCCCGAGCGGGGACACGGCCTACTCGTTCGCCGGCTGCGTGCTACTGTCGCTGTACCTCGCAGCCATGCACGGCGTGTGGACGTCGGCCGTGCCGCGGCGCTTGCCGCCGCGCGCGTCCGCCGCTGCCGTCGGCGGATCCGCCCTTGCGGCCACCACCGGCGACATCTACTTGGGCCGCCGGCTGGAGCAAGACAAGGTCTTTGGGGCGGAGGACGTCAACGACGAGGCGGGACGGGAGTCCGATGACCTGGAGGAGCTTTTCGCTGGGGGGGAGGGCTACCCTGGGGATTCAGAGCTGGTACATCATCGTGGTTCGTCCGCGGAGGCGTGGTATCCACCGGACGGTAAGGCTTGGAAGATGACTGCATCGCTGCTCCCGATACTACTAGCAACCTACATTGGAGTCAGAAGGTTAGCCACACGCGGTAGCGTGAGCGCATTTAAGTGCATCTCCACTTCTCATGCTTGTATGTCTTAAACTCTTCGCGATGTCTACGCCGCAGAGTTCAACAGCACGCCCACCACCCCGACGATGTCGTGGCTGGGGCGCTGATCGGGACGGCGTTTGCGTACGGGGTCTTCGCATCTCGGTTCCCGTTCCCCATCGCGACTTGAGCGTGGTTGGGAGAGAGAGGAAACCAGCCAGGGCCACTTTGCGGCTTTGACGGTGCAAGGTAGAGGGGGATGCGCGCTTGTTGGTCATCTTTGCTTCTGAAATAAGAGGTAGGCCCAG
>JADGKE010000157.1:0-10661 GCA_026954515.1 Cladochytrium tenue
TCTCACAACATTGCTGAAAGCTCGCCACGCATACCCCCACTCCCTCCTCACCCCCGCACCGCGTCACCCATGCGGCGCCTTATTCAAGGGAGCCTCACGATTCCCGTCGCCAGCGCCAGCCGTGCCGCCGCCGCCTTCCTCCTCCTCCGCCTCGGCGCCGACAAGGTCGACGCGGTCGCGTCGGGCGCGCGCGTACCAAGCCATGGACGCCATGTCCGGCACGACACCACTGTCCTTCATCAGGGCGTAGGCAGCCTCGACACCGTCGTAGTCCTTGCACGCAAGGCAGGCCGCCATCAGCGAGTTGAACAGGCGCGTGTCCGGCCGCAGGCCGCGCCGCAGCGCTTCGTCGACCCAGTAGCGCGCGCCGGCGCTGTCGCCGCGCAGGCCGTGCATGCGCACCACCATGTCGAACGTGTGGAGGTCCGGCGACGGGTCCAGCCGCGGCGCCGCCGCCGCCGCAACCTCTCCGCCGCCGCCGTCGAGATCTGAACCGCTCCCGCCAGCGGGCTGCTCGCTTCCGAGTTCGTCGCCGTCCGGGCGCTGCTCTGCCGCGTGGTTTTCGTGCGCAATCCTGTCGACCCACTCGAAGATCCCCTGGGCGCCCCGCAGGTCCTTCCGCCGCAGGAGCTCGCTCATGATGATGTTGTACGGCGCCGTCGCGTCATAAGGAATCACCCCAGAGTCCCGCGTGCCGGCCAGGTGCAACAACGGTCCACGGTCGATCACACTAACGGGTCCAGCGCCGGCTGCCTTGGATGTGGTACCAGGTATCAAGGGCAACGAGGACCTTGGCGCCTCTTCAACTGCCGCCGCACCCGCCGCCGCTTCCAACCGCCGTGCGACTTCTACCGCCGACGCCCAGTCGCCTTTGCTCGCATGCATTTTCACAATAGGCGTAAACGACGCCATGTCCGGCTTGAAACCTTGTTTTATCATCGAGGAAACAGTATCCGAAGCTGCAAACGCATTTTTGTTCCGCGCGTTTGCCCAAACTAGCAGGTTGTACGTCACTAGATTTGGGCGAACGTCTCCGTTTCGCCAAGGGGAGGCCCTCCGATGTTGCAAAGAATTCACATCTTTCCCCACATCCGCCTGGCTCGAGGATCTCGACTGCCGAGACATCTTTTCGTACCATTTCATTGCTCCATCGATGCTTCCTGCTCGAATGTGCGACGCCATGAGAATGTTGTAAGTCGTTGTGCTTGGTCGTGCGCCTCTTTTGCGCATCTCGTTGTAAACTTCAGCCGCACCGTGTAAATCTTTTGCCTTTCCGTATCCATGGATGAGAGTGTTGAAAATAATCAGGTTTGGTCGTATTCGCTTTTCCCGCATATCCTCGTAAAGTTCGTGGGCCGCAAGCATGTTACCCACACGACAATAGGCGTTTAAAAGGGCACCGTATGTCGTCGTATTCGGTTGTATACCAGCATCAACCATTTCAGAAAAGACAGATTTCATGGCCGATATGTCGCCCTTTTTCCCGTATCCATCAATAAGCGCCGTGTACATGACAACATCGGGAGAGGCAATTTCACGATCTTTCAAAAGCATCATGAAATGATAGGCAGAATGAACGTCCCCGCTCTCGATAAGAGCGACAACAAGCGCCGTGTATATTCGCAAATCGGGTACAGTAAGGCCGCCAGCCGTTTCCGAGGATTTCACAAAGCTTTTAAATAGACCGATTGCCTTCTTGTATTCACCTCGACTGATGTGCGCGTTCATGAGGAGATCGTAGAGAATAATCCCTGGATAGTGGCCGGAGTTCGTCATCTCATCGAAAAGAGACGTGGCTGCAACGACACTTTCCCGGATTTGGTCATCTCTGCCCTCGCTACCATCAGGGGCAATTGGCCCAAACATTTTGTAGAGGTCGTCCATCGAGGAAGGACTTGATGGGATCGCCAAAAGCTGGTACTGTTCCTCGTCAGATTTCATCTCGTTGAGCATCGTGAGGTAGATTTTACTATCTTGGCCAGTAAGCAACTTCCCATCCATGGTGGTAAAGGACGCATCAGGCACATCGTCCTCCATATCCAAACCGAAGCTGACGGTTCTCTGGTCGCGGGTCCATTTGAGGCATTTCAGGTGGCCCCCAATCATAGTTTCATACGTAACTCGATTGGGAGATATGCCAGCAGCCTTCATATCCTCGAAGCATCTGGTAGCATCCTTCATTTTTCCAACTTTTGCGTAGGCGTCAATAAGGATGGTGTAAGCAACTACATCTGGCGATATATTGTCGAGGCGTTTCATTCTTTCCATCAACGATTCCACGGCTTTGATGATTGGGACTCTCGAAGACTGAGCGGTACTGAATTTATTTCGAGGTCCCGGTCTCGCACAGGATGCCATGAGGTAATTATACAGTCGCCTAGTCCGATAATAAGGAACAACACGGGGCCCGGATGATGTTTTTTCGTGAGAGGGATTCTCAACGACCATCCAGCTCGGTGAATTTTCATTCAGCCAATCCCAGGCGGCATCGTACCCGTGTTGCATAGCATGAGCATAAACAAGTAGGTCATATGTTGTGGAGGTCGGCAAGTGGGCAATTACGACATCCTCCGAGCACTTCCCTTCGTTCGAAAGCCTCTTAACGTCCTCAAGTCGCCGCTGTGCATCCGAAAATTCAATCCACGAACGATCAAACACTGTTGAAGTCGATTGGAGAACTTTTAAAATAGCGTGTGTCTCCTTAATACCGGCGCAGATGCCAAAATGCTCAGAAAGAGCCATCGAAGTTCGTCGCACTCGTTTAATGGCACCTTCTACATCCCTGCCGGCCACTGCCGCTGCCGCAGTAAGAATAGCGAAGACGGAAAAGCCGCCAAGTCGAAATCGACTATATTTTGGCCACGGAAGGCTGTAAGGGTCGATTTTGGTATTGAAGTCCGCCGTCAGGTCGACCAATTTCGACCAAGTGTGCCAGATACCGTCAAGATGCGGCTTTAATTCGACAGTGACACCTTCGTTCATTCTCCGCCCGGAGAAGAAGAGCTGCAGGGACTTCTCCAAGGAACTAACGCACGAATCCAAGGTGATACATTTGGAGTCGCGTGGTGAGGACAAAACATGTAGTGACGAAATGGCGTCGCCAAGCCTGACAACATCCGAGGGTAGCGACGGCGATGGACCAGGCTCAAGAAGCTGCGGCAAATGACTATCATTGTCCAGATTGAGAGCCGGCGGACTCGAAGGTAGACTGACGGAAGTCCGAGGTGGAGCACGAGTACGCTTCCGACGAAGCTGAATCGATGCAGTTGAGAATAAGCATCTTGCTGAAAGTGCGTGGGACTGCATGCCGTCACGACAAATGTAGTTTGACCAACTGGATCCAGCCGTGGTACTTGCTACATGAAATCACAGGGGAGGAGGAGCATGGTTAGCAGCGCTCAACAAGGTATTCTTATCCTGAGATACCTGGGAGCAACGGCTTGACAGAAGTAGCGCAACGGCCAGGGCCACAATGGGCGGTCCCGAGAGATACGGAGAAACAGGGCTGCAGTAGCAGGGATGCAGGAGGAAATGGGGGTGCTTTGTAGGGTATAGCAGATGACGAGACCTCCGACGGCGACGCATCCTCTCTTATTTTCGGCGCGGCGGATCGCAGCAGGGGCACAAATGGGGGGTGCGACTTGGGCGTCGAGCTTTGGCTCGGACTAGGTGCTGGTGCGTTGTTGGAAGCATGGCTGGAAGCTGGGGTCGGGGCTGCCGCCGTTGCCGTTCTACTTCTAACGCGGCTGATCGTGGCAGGACACGACGTTGACGACGATAAGGAGCCGGAGAAGGCGGCGGGGGCTGAGGCGGAAGTGACCGAGCTGCTGATCCCGTAGCCCCCTTTGGCAGCCCCGCCGGCACTAACGCCGCCGCCGCTGCCGCTGCCACCGCCGCCGCTAAACGCCGCTAGGGCGCGGGCGTGGTTGGCTGCGGTTCTGTGCATCGCGTTGTTTTTTTTTTCCTTCCGTTCACACCGCAATACGGAACGTCAAAAACGAAAATACAGTGTCGGATGTTTCGGGGCAAAAAAAACTGACGGACCGCGCGAACATGACGGCGACAAAACACCTTCACCGCACCAATCTGCCACAAGCACGATTACACGTGGAATAAGAAAGCCCTGCCTCCCGCATGCACGATACAGCAACCCAATGGCTATGTATGTGTGTATGTACAGTGCACTGCACGCCGCGCGCACCATGCAGCCGCTCCCTCCCTCACTCACTCCTCTATACATTATGCGCCACTGCCTCCAATTAGCGAATCTGTAATCACACGAATTGCTTGCTTGATGTCTGCTAGGAGCTCCTCTGGGTTTTACCACAATGGAGTGATATTAGATTATACGTCATAACGGCAATTTGTCGCTTAGAAGTATCAAGCGAGAAAGACAGGAGCAAAGGGGTAGGTTGGTGGAAGCCAAGCGATTCTCTTACCAGCTTCTTGGATACTTCGCTCCATGTGTTCGCCTGCTTCATTGCTCTCAGCCTCAAGCTCAGTCAACTTATTCAGCTGCGGGCGCCAACGTCTCAGATTGGGGCAGCAAATTGGGATTAAAAAAAACCTGTTCATCTGCGGACATTCCAGTCCCGGGCAGGCGATCGAGAAGGAAGTCGATGACTTTAAAAGTCTGAACAATATCAGTCGAAATCTCAGATGACAGCTCTGGAGTGCCGTGTGAAAATACAAGCCATTTTATCAAGAAAACTCACGGGTGATGTCCGATTCGTTCTTTTTAATCTGCTCGTCTTTGAAGTGTATTTCAGATTATCTATTCATTAACACCCCACGACCTACCTGTCCAAGCCGTTACGGGGACAGAGCCATTGAGAGCAACAAGAGGAGCATCACGCTGCAGTACGCCGACAGATATGTAGAGCATCTCCGTCAACTGATTTTGTTTTTAATGATGCCCATCCAGCCTCGATCTTAGAGCTTATCTAACCATAAACATATCAAACCTTGTCCAAGCAGTCTTGGATCTGCGTCAGCCTGTCCGCCATTGCGATTGCTCCTTGTCACGAACGGCGAAACCGGTCAGTTTTTTAGCAAAAATTGTGAAGAGTTTGCTGGGAAATGCCTTGCGCCAGTTAAGGTTTGTCATAAATGAGATATCCCCTGCAAGGATTGCACAATCCCTGTGACCACCTCCGCGTGGAAGGATGTGTCTGTAACAGCGAAGGAAATATGCCGTTAGGGTTGGGACAAGCACCTTGCAATAATTCGACGACAAACCTAAAATACCGTCATACACCGCGACAGGCCCATAGTTCTGCCGGCTTGATTGGTCGATTATTGTTTGAAACGTCACAAAATGAAAGTTATGACTTGGTTGCAAACGATGGAGTTAGCACCAGGCGGCCAGAGGAAGAGAGCCTCTTGTTCAGTTTTCTTCCCTCACGCCGCTGCCTGGCAGGGAATGGAGATATCGCTGACACACACCCAATCAACAGCGTCAGAGGGAAACGAACAGGCCACGGCAGAATAGTCGCAAACGCGCAAAACGGCAGAATCAGCCATGACGAGCGGAGAATACCAAAAGCCGTGTGAAAATCCTCGGCGTATTCTGGAAAGCGGAAACGGTGAAGGCGAATGACCTCGCTCTGTGCGCTGACTTACATAGAGCAGCTGTTTAGCCTTTCATGCAGGCAGACATTGTAGACTTGCTGTACGTCGGTAATCAAGAAGTCCCCGGAGCAGACGCAGGTGTAGTAAACGTCCGTCGATACCGCCAATGACGAGGCGGTAGAAAACGTGGCCGACGAGGCGCAGGTGTCGAGGTCGGCGTTCAGAATAGAGATGGCAGAGCCGCAGTCGGTCAGCCGCTTTGTCAGAAACTGCACGACGACCCCAAGCTTTCTTTTAAGGTGTGCGAATATAAAGGCATGTGCAATTTAATAAGTTCTTTTTTGCTCTATGCGCCTTGCTTAATATCCTTATTTCCTCAATACACTGCACCTACAGCCTATTTCTATTTCTACCATATGCTCAGAAGTTGAAAGAGCTCTCTTGACTTCCCCGCCCACAGCTGCTCGGTAGCATCCGCTGGTCGTAGTCGGTGATAACGTGAGCTCGTTGCAGGCCGAGTTATCTATGAGGGCGATGGGCTCGTATTAGGGCTGCCAAGAGGTCGGGACCGTTGTAGTTCTCGGAAGAGTTGTGGACAGCCTGGGCCTCGAGTCTGGGCCACGGCCTCGTCGAGGGCAACAAGGAGGGATGCTGGGATGTCCACAGCCAAAGGCCGAGGACACTGAATAGGATAACACCCAAGAGGGAGTTAAATTCGCGCTGCTTGCTAACATGCGATGTCGACTCGTTCGAAGTGTCGTCCTGTCGAAGCAGTGCCACTCAAAAAGTTCTTACTACTAGAGCTTCATATGCGCCACCTAAATCAGAAAGATTTGGCTGTTGTACATCTGAGTTCAGAGCATTTTAAGCACAAACTTACATCGGGATTCTCTATTACCACCACCCTTACACAAATCGCAATGAAAGGTCTGATGTACTGTCAAAAAGCGGTTCATTTGTGCGACTGCGAGCGTGTGACAATTTCGGACTGACAAGGTGATCATTGGCTCCAACGTGGGCGCCAGGAAGGTGGCAGAGACGGTGGCCTATGCGCCTGTGACGCCACCTGCTGCGGTCAGGGTGGCAAGGAGGACGGCGGGTTCGGCAGTGTCACGGGCAGAGTGGCGCCGTCGTGCTGTTTCTCAGCCTAAATCACAGTCACAGGAATACTGCCTCACGAAATAATGAAACATTAGCCTTCATTCAATAATGAAATCCTGATCGTCTGCTCACAGGATCGCTCTTCTTTGCGTCTTCAGCAGATAGGTGGGGTGTTTGACTAGTTATATGGTTTGTTCTGGAAGCAGATCAACATGGCTGTCAGAACCTTCGACATGAGAGCACCCTGATCCCCCTCAGCACTTTGAGATTTTGGTTCACTTTCCATGATGTCTCCCATGTGAAAAACGCTCACCTGTGGCGGATGGACGCCACATACGACACACACACACACACACACACACACACACACACACACTCTCTCTCTCTCTCTCTCTCTCTCTTTCTCACACACACACACACTCTCTCTCGCACGCACTCTAGTGCACTCGTCTCGCTCACGAGGGCCGACGGCCTCGCCTTTTCTCTTTTAACTCAGTCTTCGAGCTTTTTTAGCACAATATCATAGTCACCATACACTCTCTGTCCAGAGACTATACCCGCGATTCCGCGTGCCCTTATGCCGTCAAGCCCTGGGCTTCCACTCAGTCTCCGCCATAGGGGCCATTTTGCGTGGTGGCGCGTGGGAACAACGGTAGCATGCCAATCTTGGCTTCCTTTCCCACGACGACAGCGACGGTGGCGGCGGCGACGGAGTCTTCGACCCTTCTGAGCACAGCATTCCAAGTGGCGATAACCGCCGAAGCACCAGGAGCTGAATCTGCAGCCCCGCCGCGGGATCGCACGTGCCAGGCACCCACACGGTTTACGTTTTCGCAATTGCCGGTTGTTGGCGATCCGACGTCAGCTTCCGCCTCGCCGACCACCTCATCGTCCGCAGTTGCATCGGTCGGCAGTTTCTCCAACGATCCGGATCAGAGCCTTCAAGCATATTCTTTGACAACACACCTCATTGCGTCTTCCACAAGCACACTGTCCGAAAGGATACTTGGAAGTCATTCGCGAGAGTTTGGAGCCACAGCCGCTGTTTTAATTGTTGGATCTGCGTTGACTTTGTGGTATTCGAAACGAAGGAGGAGAAAGAAGATAATCAGAAGAGCAGGAGCCTTTATCTTAAGGATAAAAAGAATGCTCGGAACAGAACTGCAACGATTTTTCCACGCAGAGTCTAATTCTAAAATTCAGACGAATGGCCCCGATTCCAAAAATCTTGAGTAAGAGGAGAAGTAAATGATGTCTGCTGAACTTTCTCAGATTCGACAACGAACTGAAAGAGCATACATTGAAGATGCTGCAGGTAGGTGCTCAACGATCTGGTGGTCGAAAGTAACGCAATATTTGTCCTCAAGCGAGCAGCGCAGTATTCGATGGAACTGAAGAAATCGTCGTTAAAAATTGAGGAATGGATGGAGACACGAGGATTTAGCCAGCCTTCGGTGGTGAAGCTTGGCCGAATCGTCCTCACGCATGAAAAAAACAGTGATTGTAAAGTTGCCGTTTTAGGGTGGCTTCACACCATCTTGGAAAGCAGACTTATTCCCAAAATTTTTTCTGGCCGCGAGTTGATGCAACCCATATGCTCCCTTATAATGCTCAAAGGAACGACGCTCGAAATGAAGGCAGTCAGTACCTCGATGAGTGTTGATTGAACTCATCAAATCAGGCCAGCCAAGTCATCAGTGTACTTTTAAGCGGCTGTCAGAAAAATGCCGCACTCCTTCAGAGTCTGTCTAACAAAGACGCACGATTCTGGTATTTTTATTTCGCTTGAGTGATGGTTGACCAAATATACAAGTGACTCCCTGGTTTGGTGGTTGAAGTCTTGTGGAGGTAAGCCACAGCTGCGAAGAATGATGACAAGCCATCTTAGATGTGGAGCTGCAGTTGTCTTTGGTAGAATTGCTCTTCAGGTTGGTGTTTTTCTAGTTGCAAGGTAGATAACCATAATCAGACTTGCACCCAAGGATGTCGAAGAGCGACAGGCTTTCTGCCGTCGACTAAATTTGAAGGACTCGTTTGCACAGATTGAAAGCTCAGATTTCTGGAGGGTGAGATTTGGCTAGCTTTTGTTAACAGATTAGCTCATTTAATAATCTCAGGGTGCTCGCGAATTCTTACTGAATCTGAACGAGATGAATAAACCCGCTGTGGAATGGCCAAAAACGTACAAACTAGATTCTTGGGAGTATCGAATCGAAGGAGCTGTAAAAAAACGAGTAATTTTCCTTTATTATTTCTTTTACCTAATTCTGTTTAGTCGGATGAATATGGAACGAAGCCTTTTTGGTTGGATTTCAGCAATACCAGTGTGTCTACAACGGTTGATATCAACGTAAGATGAAACTATGTTGAGATCGATCCTAAACTTCGTGATTAGAACGAAGAATACTGCTTCGATATTCGGTATCCAAAGCTCACGCGATATGACCTGGACAAAAAACGTATTTTTCACCCTTTAGCTTGAGCAACAGTAATCCGCTTGAACAGATTTAGAGTTGTATCTAGCAGAGGCACTGCCTGTTGATGGTGTTCCCAAGGGCGCTCGAAATCATTCCGTAAGTCTAACATGGCGGCCAGAATCATTCCCCAAGGCAGGACGTGAGTTGTTGTGAACTATGACGCACTTTTTGCAGTTGCTTAGTAACCCAACGGCAATATTAGTGGGGGCCATAGTGAAAATTCTTGATGCGAAGGGGATTGTAAGCTCGCAATGATATTCCCTTGGTGACGGTTAATTCCTGTTCAGCCTCGTGGAGCAGTGACATCTACAGGGTTGGATTCGCCCAAAGTCAGCCGTCCGATTTTTGACGGGCCTCAGGCTCCCACAACACACGCTGTACCGTCGCCTCCTCAAGAAGTGTC
Organism: Cladochytrium tenue; assembly: GCA_026954515.1. NCBI lineage: Eukaryota > Fungi > Chytridiomycota > Chytridiomycetes > Cladochytriales > Cladochytriaceae > Cladochytrium > Cladochytrium tenue. The sequence continues at coordinate 9,553 of JADGKE010000157.1, forward strand.
TGCACACTTGGCGGCGGCTAATCAAAAGGTGCAGTCCCTTGATACTCCTTTTCAGTTTCACTTTCTCGTCCCGAAAATGACCATCGGCCTAAGCGCAACGGTTGCTTTTCCCAGCGCATGGTAGATAAACCGGCCCCCTCGGAGACCCCCGCGCAGTCAAAAAGAAACCGCGCTTCCCCGCCCGAATCTCCGCCGTCTCCGGCACCGTTGTCATGCAGCTCTGGGACTCAGCCTGCCGGCGTTGACCGGGAGTCCTCGCAGCGCTCTCCAACCCCGGCCGCTGCTGAAGCCACGGGTGCGTTCGAGATGCAGCCGGACGCGAATCCGACCTCGTCGTCTCTGATTGAACAACGGCCAGCAAAGTCGCCTCGGCGGTCCGAGCGGCAACAGAGAAAGCGAGCGCGCTTGGAGATGGGCACCAGTGCCGCAGCCGCCGGCCCCGACGGGCGCTGGAGAGCCGACGACGGCCAGATAATCCCGGCGGCTTCGTCGCAGCTGGTGCTCTCGAGCCGCCGGGAGTCATCCGAATCCGACGACAGCGCGTCCTCCGAATCTCCGCGTATCCGCGACGTCTTCGCAGGACTTGAGAAGGTGCGCAGTGCAGTGCTTCTCCTGTGTCTTAACGCCCCCTCCCCTCTCTCCCCGGATTGTAGTACGTTAATCAAGGGTTGGCAAATAAAGCGGATGCTTGGATGGAACGCATGGCGAGTTGGAGACCGGATGTGGGGGATATCCTGGGAAATACGATCGCTGCAAGGTTTGGAACCTCTAGCAAGGGCCTTCCCCTGCGACTCACCGCGCTCCTATTTTTTTCCTGGTTAGGGAACGTATCGTTGGTGCCCACCCCGTGTGGGAATCCCAGTCCCACGACGGGAGTAGAATTCTCAAGGTACTCGCGCTCGGCACCGTTGCTTCTAGCTAATGCCCTGTTTTCCCTCTGCTCGCTTTTCGACAGCACTCAGCCATCGACCAACTTCATGACCAGCTTAAAGGCATTTCACCCCTGCTTAATGACGATGATGTCTCCGACCTTTAGGCATTCATTTTCAAAATGAAGTTCGGAGATGTGTGCAGTCCATGTGTTTCTTGCCCCTCCCCCCCCCACGCCC
>JADGKE010000158.1:0-10646 GCA_026954515.1 Cladochytrium tenue
CCCTGCTCCTTCCCTCCCCTCTCCTCGCCGTACACCCACATACTAGATTACTCACTTGCTCACTTTCTGCTCTCCTTCCGTTTCCCCTCTTCCTCAACATACCTTGATGCCGCCGGTGGGCTCAGCGCATCGTCATTTGGGACTTCACAGGTGGCATCGATGCAAGGCTCTTTGTTCCTTCCTGAATATCTTAAACTCTCCCCCAGAACTTCTTGCCAACCTCTCACTCCGAACCCTAACACACAAACTCATTGCCGCTTCATCCCATAACTTCATTCATGAACTCAGTGGGGCTAAAGGTACCGGCAGGAGTGAGGGGGGGGGGGGGCACAACGCTTTGCAATGAATGAAAAAAAAATGAACAAATATACGCACCCCCGCATTTCCCCTCACGCACGCCCGCTCAAACCTGCAACCAGTTTCGCAGGAAACCTGTGCGCACGCTTTGTGCGCACGCTTTGTATGCATATTTGTATTCGCCTTACATCCCCCCCCCCCTTCTCTCTCCCTTCATTAACAGGAAATCCGCCGCTGAAAGCCCCACCTACCCTAGCCCACTTCATCTCCCAGCCCATATACCTTCTTTCATCACTCTCCGCACTCCCTCGCCGCTTCAGTCGAGACCTGCGAAGAACGGGTTGGTGGGGCGGGCGATGCGGCCCCGCTTGGTCGGCCGCAACATCGACGAGGCAGCGGACCTGGACGAGCGTACCGAGGCGGCGCGCGACGCGGCGCGCGATGCGGCGCCGTCGGACGACGAAGACGACGCCGCGTCGTCGTCGTCGTCGCCACCGTCGCCGCCGTCATTGGCGTTGTCACTGTCGCTGTCGCTATCGTCGTCGACCGCGCCGCGGCGTTGCGGACGTGGGCGCGCCGAGGCAGGCCGAGCCGGTGCCAAGCCGGCGCCGTCGCCCCGGCCATCCTCTTCCGAAGGGCCGCCGCTGTCGTCGTCGCTATCGTCGTCGCTGTCATCGCCGTCGCCACTGTCGTCGTCGTCGTCGTCGTCGTCGAGGGAGGCGGTGCCGACGGCCCAGAAGCGCACGAACTCGTCGTGGGCGCAGCCGGCGACCCAGGACGGCGGGCCATGGTCATCAACGTCGGCGGCAGGCAGGCCGGCGAGGCGCTCGACGGGTCCCGGAGCGCGTGCGGTGCAGACGCCCTCGAGGGCGTTTGGCAGAATTCGCAGCACGCGAACGGAGCCGTCGCCACAGCCAGCAACCACGTGATCGTTGTCGAGATGGAGCAGCGAGTCCACCGAGGCCCAGGCAGAAGAGCCGACGGCGGCGCCGCTGGAGCGGCTGCGGCGGCCACCCTCACCAAAGATCTGCTTGGCCGGCAGTCGGTCGGTCATGTCGCCCCAGTTGCCGGCGCTGAAGAGCGAGAGGGTGCCGGATTGGGAGCCGACCACGGCCTTTTTGCCGTTCTGGGTGTGAGAATCTAGCGGTGAGAATCTGGCTCGAGCTGTTACTCAACAACGCAGAACTCTATCCACCCCAGGTCCACGCACGCTCCAACGGCCGCCGACTCCATACTCTCCCTCCTTTTCCTCCGGTTGTATTACCCTGTATTTTTTCCGCTTTCCTAATGCACACACTATCCGAAAGACATACGTCCCATATTCCTCTGTCACTCACCTTGACGAGCGCGACGCAAGACAGATCGTCCTCCTGGTCGTCCGACACCTTGACCGGCATTTTCTTCCGCAGGTCGAGGGCGGCCAGCGACCCGTCGCCGCTCGTTGCCAGGAGAAGCCGGTCGTTGGTGGCCGGGTCGTACGCGAAGTCGGATATGTAGTCGGTGCACGGTTGCCAGTGCTGCACCAGCGTCCGCCGTCTGACATCCCACACCCGCACACCGCCGTCCTCGTCGCCTGTGACGACCATTGTCGCCGACAGTCCCTTCACGACATTGAGTGGGGCGCTGTGGCACGGGTTTTAGTTCGGTTGGGATGGGGGGGGGGAAGGAGTTAAAGACACTAGGAAGGTCGTTGTGGCCACCTCGCCTCACCTGTGTGCGTCAGACTTTTTGAGAACCAGCTTACCAGTCGCGGCATCTACCACAACCAGTGATTTATCCTTGCCGACAGAAAAGAGCACTAAAAACGCAGGAGGAAGGGAAGGCGAGCGGGGAAGTTGCAACCGGTGAGGGAAATGGGCGGCACAAAGATTACAAAGGAGCTTACGGTCGGCACCGGGGGCGAAATCTACGCCGCGGCATGACCCGCGGTGGTACTTCGTGGAGAACGCCAGACTTGACTGTACCTCTGGCGGCCGGTCGTCAGCGGCAGCGTCGTTGTTGTCTTCGTAGTCGTCGCCGCCGCCATTAAGCGTGGCTGTCGGGATGTCGTAGCTGATGGCAAAGCGGTGGCTGAACGGGTGAAGGGTGTGGGAGTGGGGTGAGGCACAGAACGGAGAAAGGCGGCAACACATGTAAGCGCGTGCTCCCATACACACGGACACACGCACACACCAGGATAGCTGGCCGGAGATGAGGCCGGCAGCAACGAGGCCGGCAGCGGCAACGGTGTCGATGCCGACGCCGGCGTCCGTGGTTGTGGCCTCGGCCACTACGGCACGGGAGGGCCTGACGGCTACGTCGAATACGGTGTCGGCCGCAACGATCATGCGGAAACCCAAAAGGAAAGAAAGAAAGAAATAAAAGAAAGAAAATGTTGTTAACAAAGCTTATGTGCTTAGGAATATTATTCTACAGGGTAGATTAAGATAACATGGTAGGGCATAAAAAGTATCTGCTCATCGAGGACCTGCAAATGGTTTACAGGGGGCTCCAGCTGCTGCTTGTACGAGATGTCGTTGTTTAAAACAACGACAACATACACAAGAAGCTATCAGAAACCCTTGTCTCTGTAAGTGACCTTGCAGATGAAGATGTTGTCAATTGATGAACCAAAGTCACACTTTCCACTGACGTGATATCACTATTAGTCAACAAACATTGGCAAAGCACTGTAAATATTTACATTTGCTGTCCTCCTGCAGCGCCTACTACCTCCCCCCCGCCACGCAGCCCTACGCCAGCCTATTGCTGTGGCTATATTTAGTCATTGCCCGTATATTGTGACATTCCTTCCAACATGAACCACATGCAGCTTGTTGGGCGGTTTGAGGCTCTTGTGAAAAGGTAAAGTTTTATTTTCCTCAAGTTTTTATCCTGACTGATATCTGTTGCTTGCTCGCAGATACACCGGAGTCACCCAGCCAACTTCATTGCATGGCCATCAGACTGTTACAGCCTGGTTTGGTGTTTCCTTTGATGTCATACTTAACACTTGGGAGCTAATCCAGACGGCAGACTACCGACTTCGACCCAAGCACCTACTAATGGGGTTATATTACCTCAAGCAAAACCCGACAATCCAGCTTGCTGTCAGTATTTTTCACCCATTTCGCCTGCAGGAATGGAAAGTCACCCTCGTCGCCGCCAACCGCAGTCGTCAGCAGGCCGAGCGGGTTTGCGTGGATAAAGTCGTGCACGGCGTCCAGACGTGCTTCGGCATGCATACCGCGACGGAACATGTCGCCGCTGTTGCTGATGATGGCGAACGAACGAGAATGATGGTTCGAGGTTGATCGAGCGTGAAGCACATCACGTTGTTTCTTATATTTCATTTTTAATGATTTGTCACTATAGCTTCATCTTCAACTCGGATCTCTTGCCAGTCAAACAATAGTCAGCAGCTTGTCTGCACCTCCGTCTCCTTGTCACTCTTCTACCACATCGCACCACAATCACAAGCACGCACTCTCTGTCCCGCCCGTATAGTTTGATACTTACTTTTACCTCGATTGTCTCAGTGCATCCCTCTTCCTCCATCTTTTTCTAGGACTAAATCATCGCTAATCATCACTAACGGCGGAGATGCCGTGGAGGCGCGGCATGATCCATGTGACCCACCCAAATGAGTATATTAGCTCAGTAAATGGCGGAAAGGCCAGGGCTGTCAAAAATGCCACCGACTGGCGCTCATCAGCAGCTCATCCAGCAGGAGTTCCTTAAGCAGGCCGAGTCTTTCGCCTCTATTCCAAACAGTGAGCTCGGGCAGCTCTTGCTTAAATTACCATGTCTGACATCTTATTCTCGCATGGCAAGTCGCGGACCCGACCCGAGCCGCCCGCCTCAAAGATGCAGTCGCGCCGTCTTCGACCGACACAATTCTTGAGATCGCCGCCGGCCCTGGCTACGTTGCGATTGGGTTTGCCCCGCACGTTAAAGAAGTAGTTGGGGTGGACGTTACGGAGAAGATGCTGGAAATAGCGTATGGGCTCGAGCACTCTTGACCTATTTGCCACGCTGTCGTCGGCGTTTCGGGTGCCGGATGCTTGTCGAACTAACCAGGCGTCGCCCGATCTCATTCTTCACGCCTCCAGCAACCGCAACAAAGATGCTCGCGGCATCATCAACGTCTCGTTCATGCGCGTCGATATCGAGTCCGAGTCTGGTCTGCCATTTTCGCCAAACACCTTCGACGCTGCCGTGTGCCGCCTTGCCTTCCACCACTTTAAGGATCCCACCCGCGTGCTGGCACGCATGGCAGCAGCTGTCAAGCCGAACGGCCTGGTTGCCATCGAAGACATGGTCGGGTCCGGTATAAGCAGCAGGCGGGACTACCAGGATCGATGGGAGACAATGAGGGACCCGAGCCACACCAAGGTGATGACGCTGGCAGAGTTTGCCGACGCCTTTGCAAGCTGTGGGCTTGATGTGGAGACGGTGAAGACCGATAGAATCGAGCAGGTAGGACAAGCACTGCAAGGAAGGATGAACACTAAAGATTGATATACATTGAACGACTCCACTCCCTCCCCATTAATTTGTTCCAACGCATAACTAGAATGTCGCAAGATGGTTCCGCACTACAGAAACCAGCCCGGAGGTTCAAAAAGAGGTCGTGGCACTCCTTGAGGCGGACATGCAGGTAGATTTCGACAGAAGGCTAAAGCTGTGGCGCAATTACTGATGTTCAATATTCATCTAGGAGGACCTGTCTGGCTGTCGGCCATTTTACCGGGACGTTGACGGAGAGCGTCAACTTTATTTCACCCACAGAATGATTACAATTGTGGCACGAAAGGTTAAGTGACCTAAGGGAAACTTGCAACCACCATAAATGAATGCAGATGCAGGTGGTTAAGCGAGTTATTCTGGTAAATAAAGGATATTTTAAAATTCGGCCTAGTGCACGAGCATGTGGAACCCCTTTTCCGTGCGATATTTTATGGTTCACACGGGAGTCTCGGAGGCCGACCTCGAGTATGGCCAGCATCATCGATTTCGTGAATGGCCGAGTTACAACGACATATGAAACCTGTTACATCATCGAAAGAAGGATTTTAGGAGGTGTTCAGGATAACGGGGCGCGTCTAGGTCGACCACCCGCAAGAATGAGGTGCCTCGCAGCTAAACTATTTGACCGCACCGAATGTGGTGGGATATAAACGTGCCAAACTAATCTCCCATTGTACGAGCAGTACGTAAACAGCTTCGATATTTTCCTCTAATTCCAGCTCATCTGGAGCGCTGCGTGTTCGTCGGCGTCAGTCATTGATCTTTAGGAGTCGGTTGACCTGCTGGAGAAAGACAGGAACGAAAGCATCGTGCGCTAGAGCCCATCTAGTGCGTAATCTCCGTGAAACTCACCCACTTCTCACTGAACACGCCTTGACTTCTTCTCCGGGTCGACGGACAACACAATCAAGCTGTGGGAATTGGCGACGGGAAGGCCACTACACAATTTAGTGGGGCACACTGCTCCGGTGGGGTCAATCACTTTCAGTAGTGACGGTGGTCTCATTGTGTTGGGATCGGACAATGGCACAATCAGGCTGTGGAAGCTGTCGACGGCGCACTAGTCCGGTGTTGTCTGTCACGATTAGCCAGAACTGCCGCACCATTGCGTCGTCGGAATCGTTCGACAACACTGTCAAGCTGTGGGATACGGCGACGGGGCGGCTGCTGCAGACTTTGGAGGGCACTCTGGTCGAGTTATGTCAATAGCATTCAGCAGTGGCGGTCGCACCATCGGGGCTGTCAGGCTGTGGCGCGCAGCTTCCTGACATGGTTTATATTACACATTTTGTTTAGTCTCTTCAATTTGCCGCAACAAGAGCTGCCTCTCCCCTTGATCACCCTCCACTTCCCCAACCTCCTTGAACCATCCATACCTTATGCAACACCGTGGCAAGACAAGATAAAAATTTCAAATGGAAAATGATAAGAAACGTATAAAGTACGGCAAAACCAAAAGAAATAATTGTCCAAACGCCGCCAGGGTGGTGCATCCGGATAAACAAGAGGCTTGTTTGCCGTGTGCACCGCCCAACACCGTTGCCACCACCGTAACCCCCCGCCGCCGTGCCGCTGACAGCGCCATGGCCGACGCCGCCGACAACGACCCTCCCGTGGACCTGTTCCGCCACGCGTACGCCGGCCGCAGCGCAGTAGTCGCCACCGCCGGAGCAGTGCGGCCTGCTGGCGGCTCCGGCGGCGGCGGTGGCGGCGGCGGCGGCGGCGGCGCCACGATGGCCGCTGTCTCGGGCAATGGTGTAGGAGTTCCGCGGGGGCCCCCACAGGGTCTCCCTTCGTCGCTGTTTGGTACCCCGTCGGCGCTGCCCGAGCTTCTCTCGGCCGCTGCTGCCGCCGCTGCCGCTGCGTCGGTCCCACCAGCCGCGGCCGCTACCGCCGCCTCTTCCTTTCCCCCTTATGACGTGCCAGTTCTGCGTGGCTATCCGTCTGCCCGGCCTCCGACTTTGGTACCCTCCTCGGCATCGGCGGCTGCGGTGGCAGCAGTGGCGACCGCAGCTGCTGGTGGTCGGACCCACGGTGGCGACGGCGATCCATTCTTGCGGCGCCGCTCTGCTGCCGACGGGGGGCCACTTATGCCGCAGCTTTTGCCACACTCCTCCGACACTGAACTGCGCCCACCATCAGTCGGTGCAGCTGCGGCTGCGATGTCGTCGACTTCCGACGTATCGCAGCCCTTCCGTGATTCCCTCAACCTATTCCCTAGCCACTTGCTGAACCCCTTTCCCCGTCCACCTCCGTACGTTGAAGGCGACAACCATCTTTCGACTCCGTCACTTGCGTTCCCCGAGTCCCTGTCCGACTTGCTGGGCGGGCCAGAGGTTGCAGGCGTCGACATCGGCTTCCCCTCCAATTCGTCAGTTGACTTGGAGCCGTTGAGTGGTCCCCAAACCTCTCAGCTAGCCAGCGGCTCCAAGGGTAACGAAAATGGCGAACCTTTCCATGAGAGCAACAGCAGCGGGAAGCCTTCGGCGGCCGCATCCGATGCTTCCACAAACCCGCAGCAACTCGAGCTCGCCCGTATGCCCCTCTCCCGCCACGTTACCTCCGTCATTACGCACTTCACCGCGTCCAAGGAGGGTTACCGCCGCCTTATCAATGAGGTGGACGACTTCCTGCACGTCATCGATCCGGCTGGCGAAATTCTCTACGCCGGCCCTGCGGCCACCCGACACCTTGGTATTGCGACACCGGACGCCCTAGTTGGCAGGCCCCTCTCCGACCTATTACACCCCGAAGACCGCCAGATAGTGGCCGATGCTGTTGCCAGTGCTATCACCAGCCCCACTCGCGACGAGTACACCGTCTTCTGCCGCTTTTGCAGACTGCCGGCGGCGTCGGGGGCTGCTGCGGCGGCAACGGCGGCGTCTTCGTTGTCGTCTTCGGACGCCACCCCCGCACCTACGGCGGCTGTCGAGTACGTTGTGATGGACCTCAAAGGCAGGCCGTTCCCGTCCGACCCGGCCGACGGCCCGGTGCGGTTCCTGGTCCACACGGCGCGCGAGTACCGCTCGCGCGGGTCGGCGTCGCTGAACGCGGTGCTGGAGTTGCGGCTGGAGAACCTGCGGTTGCGCCGGCGGCTGCACGAGTCGCTGCTGGCGCGCGGCGTGCCAGACCCGGACCGCGCCCACCCGCTGCTGCGCGCTGAAGTCACCGACCCGGCGCCGTCTCCGCATCCGCAGGACCTGCAGGATGAGGACGACGGTGGCGTCGCCGCCGCCGCCGCCGCCGCCGCCGATCTCGAAGACTCCTCGGCCGCTGCCACCGGCAGTGTCATGCCGCCAGTGGCTCTCAGCGGCTTTGACGACGACGAGACGCCGCCGGCCTTCGCCGATCCTTCGCGCAACCGTATCTTGGAGCTCCTTGGGTCGGCAACGGCCACCTCGGGAGCAGATGCACTAGCGGCGGCAGTTGCATCAGCTCCTGCGGCGATGCGGTCGCCGGCGCCGTGGGCCGGCGGCTCGGCTACCGCGCCGCTGCTGACGGATTCGAGGCCGGGGAAGCGGCCGGCCGCCGAGGCTGCTGCGGTAGGCGGCGACGCGGGTGACTCTGCGGCTGCTGAGTTGAGACGCAAGAAGGTTCGCAAAATTCCGCTTGCCCCGCGTGTGTGAATCGAGTGCTCGCATACGCTTACACACTCCTGCACTCACACACTCACACACTTACACACACACACACACACACACACACACAATCCCTTTTCCTCGCCTCTCTACCTCACTCCCCCAACCCCCTCTATCCCTCTCGTCCTTCGCTGTCTCACTTCGTCCGCTGCTTACTGCCCTTCTAACATCCTTCGACATTCTCTCCGTTGATTTTACTCGATGACCCGCATACCTTTTTAACAGAAGGGAAAACCTTCGACAGAGGAGCTATTTTGCAGACAGTGTGGAACGATGTCCTCTCCGGAGTGGCGTAAGGGTCCTCTTGGTCCTAAAACGTTCGTGAAACGTGTATCCTCCCTTCCCCCTAGCCCTCTTTTCGGCCACTCCTCTTAGCATGCTGCGAACAGAACATGTCATCTAACCATCTTACCCTTCCGAAACCATCCAACCAACCAACCCGCCTCTGTCCATTGTCGCGCACAAAACCTCGCTCGTTAGGCTCTGCAATGCGTGCGGTCTGGCTTACTCCAAGAAACTCCAACGCGAGAAGAAACGTCTTCAAAAGGCCTCGGCCACGGGCACGGCGCCTGAGCCTGAGCCGGCCAGTGCCGCCGCCAGTGGTCGACGCGCCCCGTCGCCGCTGCCCCCGCACGCTCCATCGTTGTCGGCGGCCTCTTCTTTGGTGCCGTCGTTTTTGCCCAATAGTTCGGGCGGAGGTGGCGGGGTTGGCGGAAGCGGCGGCAGCGGTGGGACGGCCGGGAGGCCCATCAAGGAGCGGCTGCTCGCTCTCGCGCTCCAGCACCATGCGGCGAAGTATCTCGGCGAGCAGGGCGGCGGGAGTTCCTCTGCCGCGCGCCGAGATTGAGGGGCGACTGAAGAGTTCGGAGGTTTTGAAAAGGGATACGGGGGACAGTGGGATCCTCCTCCGCTGCCACCATAACCAAAAAATTCTTCGACCTGACGTCTGATTGTTGAACGATCCTCTCGCCGTTCGACCTTCTCCCTCATCCTCCGTGCACTTAGCCCCCTTCACCTCACTTCCAACCCCACATCCCGTCGCTTCCGCGCTTCCCGTCACCCCACTCCTTGAGCTAGCCTGTCGTACCGTTCGCCCAGCCTGCTTTGCGCTTTGCCGCCTTTGATCGTATTTTTTTTCTTGTTCTTGACCGGTCTCTTTTGCTTTCTCTGCTCCCTTCAGCTTTATATGCGCTCTCTTTCTCCCTCTTTCCTATCAACACACACCTCTCTCTGACACACACCACCCCCCTCCTTACGCTCTCACTCGCCCTCTCTAAAACCCTCGTCTCTCTCTCTCCCTCTCTCTCTTGCTTCTTGCTTTGCTTCACCCTGTCGTCGGTCAAAATTCATAATCCACTGCTCCTTCGAAAAGTTCGACAACCCCTTCCCCTTGAGTGAATAAACACTCGTGCGTACCCTCGAGGTGGAAAGGGATTGGATTGATAGAGTAGACCCCATTGCCGCCGCGAACAACTTGGCCCCCATCACTGTTGTTCGAAAGGAGGTCATACGAATCATATTCTTCTCGAAACTGGTACGGCATGGCGCAAATCGAAAGTTTGAGTGTGAGTATCTTAAGATACAAGCCACAACTACTGCATCTTAGTGCCGGTGAGCTCTGCTTGTGCGTGTAAGTGTGAGTGTGAATGTGTGAGAGAGGGTGTGTGTGTGCGCGCGCGCTAATTGGCTGCCAACTGTGCCAAGTCGTGCTGAAGTCTCAACCTATAGTGCTACCCATAGTGGTTGTGGGTTGACATTTGCGCCGCCGTCGGGGGGTACGATCGACCTCGCGTGCACACGGCGCAGCCCACCGGTGACGGCAGCCGGGATCGCTCTCTCGGAAGCACCCTTTGCTGCCAATGCCGCCTCGCCGCAATCGGGTTGCTCCCACCGCCGCCGCCAGCTTCGCGGCCTCCGACGGCGCCGACGGCGGCAGCTCCGACTCCGCGGACCAGCCTCCAGAAGACCCCTTGTCGGTCTCGGCCACCGGCGTGGCGTCGTCTGGCGCCCCGCCCACGTCGTCTCCGCCCGAGGGCCCAGCTCCTCAGTACAACCACCAGAACGGCAGTGCATGTGAGTATTGAGGTTTTTGCAACTTTCCGATCGCCGCTTCGCGACTAGGCGCTATATGAGAGCATTTGGCACACCTCAAGCTCCCCCTTTACAAGCGCTGGGTACCCTCCGCCACAGGCCCCCACCCCC
>JADGKE010000161.1:0-10576 GCA_026954515.1 Cladochytrium tenue
GGACATGACGAAGTGGTCCAGGGTCAGGTGAGTTGACGGACGAACAAGGAGCAAGTAGAATCCTTATATGATTGGCTTTTGCAGAAGCGGCAACAGGATGGCTGGGAACGAGAGGGACGGAGAGCGAACGGTTGAAACCAAAAGGAAGACGAGGCGGCTTGGATCAAGTCGGGAGGAGAAGAAAAGGAACCGGGGAAGGCAATGGGAGATGGATGTGGGGGACGGACGTGATTTCGGTCGCTACAATCATGAAAAAAGAGCGATACTCGTGCGTTGCGAGCGAGGCGAACGTAGCTGACACTTTCACGCAGAGGCACTGACAGCGGCAGCCACCCGCTCGCGGTAGCGTTGGAGAGCCAGGGTTATGATGGCCCGATGCACCAGCCTACGGCGATCTTCCGCCGACAGCTGTTGGGCGCTGCCCTCAGGTGCGGCCGGGGCCGCCTCTGCCGTCTCTTCCCTGACCACCTCCGTTGACTTTGTCGGCGTCGCACCAGGGCTCAGCCGCAGCCCGTCCATGCTCGCCGACAGCGCGCGGTCGGGTGTCCCCAGTGCGCGCCCGTCTGTTCCGGTCTCAGCATCCGCAGCAGCCTCCGCCGCCACAGTCCCCGCCGACGCCGCTTCCGGGGCAGGGGTGGCCTCAGGTGGGGCGCTCTGCGTCGTTGGTAACACCATGACGCGCGGCGCCGCGAACGTCGCCCCGTCCGCCGCGCCGCCCGCCACTGGCGGCGCCACCAGTGTGCCGGGTGGATAGTACACAAAGTGCCCTGCGGGCGTGCCACCAGGTCCGGCCGCCACCAGGAACGTCGACGGCATGGGCGTTGCCGCCGCAGCCGCAGAGGGGGCCATGCCGGCCACCAGCTGCGGCTGAGGCGGAAACGAAAATACCGCGTTCGAGGGGAAGGCCGCCGGTATGCCCGCACCAAGCGGAAGCAAAGGATGTCCGAGGGTTGCAGCCGCCGGGTCTGTGAGGCTGTGGACGGGGCCGCCTGCTGCCGTGTTAGCCCACCCAACCTCGGGCATGATCTCATTGGACAGCTGCAACAGGAACGTGTCCAGGTCGATCTCGTCGGGGTTAGCCGGCGGCTGCGGGGCGGCGATGCCTGCAGTCATCTGCTGTGGGATGCCGTGGCTGGCAGGGGTGCCGATGACTGAGAGCGCTGAATGCTCGCCGAGACCCAAGACAGCCGAGAGGTCATCGAGACGCTTTTGCATGTCTGGTCGTCATGTGTGAGCTCGCTTGGAGGCCTCAGAAAGGAGGGGAGGGTGTAGCAAGGCTGGGCAGTTCATGACTTACCGGTGTCGTAGCGCCATGCGAGCTTTTTGGTCCTGGCATCCTCCAGGAACTCGTCAAACACGTCCGTGGCTGTGCGTTTCTTCCCGGTCTGATCGTCTGCAAGCGGGCGTCTCGATGAGCAGAACGAACAGAGACCAAATGAGTACTTACCGGAAAGATCCGATGACTCGGATATGCTTGGAGACTGCGGGAGAAAGGGCGGAGATAGCGAGCCCGAGTTGATGGACGGTGTGTTGTTCAGGCTGGCAGGTGGACTGCTCATGAAGGATGGCGGTACCGACAGGTGCGCGGCGGCCTGGCCGTTCCCCGAGAGTAAGACGCCCGAAGGATGCAGCATGACGCCGCTGTGCTGGCGCGGGTGGGCGATCGGGCGGGACAGGACCGACGCGCGGATCCCGGCGGGAGAGGCGTCATCACCGGACGAGGTCGCTCGGTCCGAGTGGACCTTCTCGTGCTTCTTGAGGTCCTGCGGGCGCTTGAACGCCCTGGCGCAGACGGGGCAGCTGTGCGGCTTGAGCGGGATGTGGATGCGGATGTGCGAGGTCAGGTGGTCGCGCTTGTTGGCGACGACGCCGCAGGCCTCCCAGCGGCACTCGAGGCACAGGTTGTTTGTCTTCTTGCGGCCGACATGGTCGTTGGTGAGGTGGTTGTAAAGCGCTTCTGCGTCGGCGAACAGCAAGCTGCAGGGCGGGTTGGACCACAGGCAGCGGATCGGCTCGCCGGGGTCGGCCAGTAGAGCGCCATCGTCGTCGGTCAAACCCGAGGCATCAGAGGCAGCGCCAGACCCGATTGCGGCTGGTGATGACGAGGGACCACCGGATGTCCCAACGACGAGCAGTTGCTGGGGCGGCGTGAGCAGCTGGGCCATGGCTTGGGCAGGACGAGGGCGAGGACAAAAGTGGAGGGAGTGGATCGAAGGCAGTTACGGTCGATGGCTCGACGCCTCCAAGGCCAAGAACAAGTTCCAAGGAACGAACACGCTGCTGCGCTCCTGCGGCTGTCTCTTTGGCGTTGGTGTGAGAGGCAGAGAGAGAGCGAGAGAGAGAGAGAGAGTGTGTGTGTGTGTGTATGTGTGTGTGAGTGAATGAAATGAAAGTGATAGAGAGGGAGACAGAGAGAGAGGCTTGCGAGTAAGTGCGTGTACGCAACTGTGCAACTGTGACCGCCCCAGACAGGACCCCGTCGCTCTCGTCTTGGCGTTTGTGGCGCAAGTCCCGCTTCATGCATATGCCCAGCATTGGAAGTCTTGGCAGTGGCACATTGTGCCTTAACCATATTATTTCCCATACAAATCACAACAAAGGAAAAAATCCCTTTGAGAGTTGCAAACATAACTGGCTCCACCTCGCATCTTTCTGGTAACAGTCCAGGGCAACTCGTTCTTTATGGGTTCTCTTATCAACCCTCTCGTGATTTGGTTTATTGTATTTCCTGGAAAGCTAATATATGAAGCCGAAATTCATTTCAAAGTGAAACATGCGCGAAATATTCCCCATGCATCGAGAGCATAACTGCTGCTGATCGAGCAGGTCCCATATTCCGCAGGAATATTGGGCTTGATTATGGTACGTCACTTTAGGTACGCTAGCGGAGAGTTTCCCCCAGGTTCTTTTTTTCTGTGCTGGTGTTTATTTTTTTTATACCATTGTTAATTGGTTTACCCGATTTGATCACCTTGCCACACTTACACTTCTTTCTTACTCTTTGGTAAAAGTAATAACTTGGCTAAAGGAGGTTCCTTTATGCTTGCCTTAGGAGATCGGGTTGAAGGAAACTGGGGATTGGAAATTGAATTGTTGTGCAGGTTAATTTTACTAGTCAACACTGATTGTCACCTTTCGCAAAAGGTCGGTGCGATCAGTGCCACACCATACCATCACAGCACACCGCCTTTCTTGCCACCTCCCCCTCCCCCCTATTTCTTACATGTTTGCCTTTCATGTCTAATTGTTTGCCTTATCGCGTTGCCGGTTGCACCTTGAATCGCGGGATCTATCTAATTTCGACGACGTGGTTCCCAGAAACCGATCTCGGATCGGGTGTACCAGCCTTTCTTCCAACAAAGCCACAAGCTCCATTCGTTGCGAATATAGCGAGTGAATTACGTGCGAGTGATCATGACGGATGACCCGTACTTCCAAGTGAAAGAGTTGAGTTTCCCACCTCTGGACTCTGTAAGCCCCGTCATACGGCACCCTCCAACCATCAGGACATTTCTCTCCTATATTCCGATCCATCCCACACCAATCCCCGAACATCAAAAGGGAAGTAGAAGCGGCGCTTGCCGAAGCGTCGCAGCTCCTCGCAAACTGGAAGCGCTTGCGTACCTCGGGCGACGGCCGGGAGCTCCAGTGGACCGCCGACGAGCTCCAAGCCGCGCTGCGCGCCCTGGATGACGACCTCGCCGACCTCGACGAGTCGGTCCGCATCGCCCAGACCAACCCGGCGCGCTTCCGCCTCGACGCCAGGGACCTCGCTGCCCGCAAGGATTTTGTCGCCCGTGCCCGCCGCGCCGTCGCCGATGCCCGCGCCGCCCTCGCCGCACCACCCCCGATCATGCCCGCCAACCCTGCCGCAGCCAGCCGCTTGCGCTCCGCCTCCGCGTTGCCTGAGTCGTCAGCCGCCGCATCATCGTCGTCATATTCTTCATCGTCCTTGCAACCGAAGCGCGTTGGACAGCTCGGCGCCGGCGCCTCAGACGCCTCGCGCGGCGCACCTCCGCGCCGCGGCCAGTCGGACCGCGATCTCCTCCTGCGAGCCACTGGGTCGTCGTCGTCGTCGTCGCCGGTGGTGGTGACGGACCGATTCGGGCGCACTATGGATGATTACCGTGCGTCCAACCAGCGCTTCATCGACCGCGAGCAGGGCATGCAGCAGGAGATCCTGCGGCACCAGGACACGCAGCTCGAAGGCGTGATGGACACTGTTGGGAATCTCAAGGAGGTCGCCGTCGTCATGAATAGGGAGATGGAGGACCAAGCTGCGTAAGTGTTGCTGCAGTTTTGCTGCCGTTCGACGTTCAGCCCCTTCAATATCTCTCCACTGGAGCATCGGTCATTTGTGGGCTGCTCTCTTATATTCATTTCACGGACATATCTGAAACCACAACCCCTCGATCCCTGACAACTGATCCGGCTACAATCTCCCTACCCCCTCTTCCCCACGCCCACTCTAGTCTTCTCGACGATATGGAAGTTCGCGTCGATAATACCAAAGGCAAGCTCGAAATGGGAATGAAACGGCTTCGCGAATTTATTCAAGCCAACGCGGGTGTGTAGCGAGCCGACGTACTCTCACCTCTCCCACCTTTTCCTATTCTCTGTTCCTTTCCCAACCCTCTCATCGTCCACGTGTGTTCCTTGTTTGTGCCGCTTTTGCTCTCAAATATCTAACCTCCTGCCCATTTCCTTTTTCCCTCTTTACTTTCCCCTTCGTTCCCTCGCAGACACAAAGCAGCAGTGGACCATCTGCATCCTCATCGTCGTGCTTGTCATCCTCCTTATCCTGGTCCTCACAATCTAGCTCAAGTGTATTTTGCAAATATATATGACGGCCGCAGTCCACCCCTCTCTCCACGCGTCCACGGCTCTGCCTCCCTCGCTGCCTCCTTCCCTTCGGCTGTGTGCACTTCGGTGATTAATTGTAACCAGAGTTGAATTCCAACCGAATCAACTGAAGGAAGAGAATCTGCAGCCATGAACCCGTGTGTCAGAGCCGCCGGGCGGCTTGCCGCCGCCCAACGCCCGACCTTCGCCGCCGCCGCCGCCTCAGCACGCGTCGCCCAGACCGCAAGGCCAGCTGCCGCAGCGGTGCCCAACCCCTTCCTCTCCCGCACGCCTTCTCCCTCTTCAACTTTCGCCCCTGCTACAGCTTGCGCCCCAGCCGCCGGCATGTTCCCGACTTTCTGCTCTGCCTCCTCCACCGCATCCTTCTTCGCCTCACCGCCGCCGACTGCCGCGCCCGCCTCCGCACCGTTGTCCATTGCCGCCGCGCGCAGCGTCGCGGCAACGTCCTCAACATTGGTACGCTTTACAGTCCAGTGCTTCTGACCCTGCCTCCCGTCAACGTGGTCACTTCACTAACTGCCACACCCACAGTCCGGAAACGTCCCGACGGCAATTGCGAACGGCTTTTTGACGGACTGGTCGCTCGGCGCGCTGCTTACCTGCAAGGTTGATGCAACTGATGGTGGGTAACCTCAACACCCCACTACTTGCCGTCATCCCTTCCTATCCACACAACTCCTGTTGTTCCAACCATCCTCATTTCCGTTCATCCCACGCATACCCCTTTTCCTCTTCTCCCTCTGCTCCCCACTGTGTCTCTCCAACTTTATACTGGGCAAATCTCTGCCTGCTATGCACTCTTGACCCCCCTTCCCCTTGGCCCATAATTTTCGGGAGGGTAGACAGGTGATGGTGCTGAAGAGGATCATCAAGTGGCTATCGCCCGCTCGCCATCAATCTTCCATCCCGACTTTGACACAATCATTCTTTTTTTCCCTCCTCCCCCTCCTGACGGCAACGTCTTCGACCACCGTCGCAACTGGCCCCTTTCCTTCCGTATTATCCCAGCATAATGGAGGCGCGAGCTCCGGGCGCATTCCTTCGCCCTTCTCAATCAATTTAGACGCTTGTCCCTGTTTTGTCCACCCCCCGTCCCTTCTCCCCTCTGTTTCCGTTTACTTTTTCTCACTCGCCTCTGGCATTCATCGTCTCCGTCCCTCACCTCGTTGCCCACGCGACCTGCACTGCAAGGTTCGTGAGGGTCATTCCGCACATAAACTCCCTTTCAATGGGAGACCAAAAACTGGCTGGGAAACCCCCATCCTCCACCCACCCTCTCTTGTTCTAACGCCTCGATTTCTTTTCCGATTCAAACCCCCTGACCTGACTCTCCTTATTCGCTTAATCGTTTCACCCTTTCGCTTCCTCGCTCCTGGTGGCGCCGTTCATTTGGCGTCCTATAAAGGATAGGTGTTTGACGAGAGTATTCCCAGACCAATTACTATTCATCCTCGGCCACTTTTTACCAAGCCTCCTCCTGCTCCCAGTGTGTTTGGGCTCTTTTAATCACCGTCTTGCCTTCACCTTCCTTCCATCCTGCCCTACTTTCTGCACACGCTCACACACTACAATCGCCGTTACATGGCTTGCCGGTCCCTTCTTCATCTCTCCCGGATAACACGCTGGACACCATTGAAACCTGGAAACTGCCGGCTCACTTTGAACCATCTGCTCGTGATCCTGTTCCAACTCTCGACCCACTTTACAACTCTTCCTTGCTTTGTTTATGCCCCACCGTATTCCTTATTGCCATCGGGCAAGACACCTAAAAGGAACGTAAAATGATGTGCCATTCATGTCATGCCTATCCACCATCGCTTCCATGTCCAACCGTGGCCTCACAGCAACCGTGACGGCAGATCGTCGCAGGTTACTCGCAACGCGCGCGTCGCTAGCGCGAGCCTTGAGGAATCTGCATTCAGAGGAGGCGCGTGCCCTTAGTGTCGCTGTTGAGGAGTCGACCAGGTTGGCTTCAGTTGCACCCAGCGAGACCATCACCGACCCTTGCGACGGGCGCCGCGCCGCTCGCATTTTGCGCTCCCGCTGCCTCGACGCCGTCGCACGCGCCGAGGCGTCCCAGCAGGTCGCGCTCGCTCGCTCGCGCCGCGGGCGGCCGCGTCGCCGCCCACGTCCGTCGCCTGGAAGTACCAACGAAGACGGCGACGAAGACGATGGCACCTCTGGATGGGACACGGTCTTACAGGGCCTGCGGGGCGCCGCGGCCGCGGCCGCCGACGCTGCCGAGCTCTGGGCTGCTCGCTCAGAGGCCTGCGTCTCAGCTCCAAGCTTCCTCATCGCTATGGCGCTCGCGGTGGATCTCGGCGATGATGGTAGCGGCGACGGCATCGGCGAGGACGAAGATGAAGTTGAAGCCGACACCGAAGGCGGGGTCGCTGTCGTGGCTGCCGGGGACACGCACGGTGATGACGTGTGGGGGAAAGAGTTCGTCGCTGCATCTGTGCGTGGCGATGGTGAAAGCCACAGCGATGCCCCCGACGCCGGTGGGTCATCGTTACTGGACTCATGGCATCCTGGCGGACCAGTTACGAGGGCCGACGAGGAGGATGCAGACGTGGCGGCCGAGCAGGCGACAGCCGCCGCAGCGGCTGAGGCGGCAGCCCTCGCGGCTGGTGAGCCAGCGTCTGCGTTCTGGGGCTGGCAAGCGGCGCAAGACGACGATATCGACGACGACGACGACAACGACGACGATTACGTCGAGGATGGGACATGAGCGGCGATGGGGGTCAACATATACCCGGAATGATGTGAGGGGAGGGGCGATTGTATTTATTTCAGCGGGGTTTCCTTTTCGTGCTTGACAACCAAAGGCAACACTGCATGCAGTCCTTGTTGGGCATCGCCCCTCCTCCCGTCGGGTTCCTGACTTACTCCATTCTCGAGTGATGCGATGGTTGCCCCGATTACACGCAGAACGGCCCCTTGCCCGCTTTGTTGTTTCTCGTTGGTGCAATTGCGACCGCGGGTGAATGTCGTGGCCATGAGTGGGAGGGAGAGTAAGAGAGTTGCGGTTTAAATATTGGAGGTTCCATATAGTCGAATGTGTGTAAACGTACGCACTGAAGTCTGGCACCCATGCCATCATGATTTGTGTACTCCGTACAGTGTTGATTAAACCGCATTTTATTATTTACGTTTGTAGTGAGACACCCTCCGCCAATGCGCCTTGGCGCGGCCTTCGCCGTCACCGTAGCTGTCGCTGCCGGTGCCGTTGCCGTCGACGCCGCTGGGACTCCAGAGCGAGGGTACGAGTCTCCTGCAATTGCCAGCGTACTGCCATTTACATCCGTCATTCATTCCTGCACCCGCTCCTTTGGCGCATGTGTATGTACATCCGCCTCGCTAAATGATCCTGCTTTCCAGGCACCACCCCCACAACTTTCGCAGCTCTCGCTATGGTTCCCCAGGAGCCGTCGACGAGGCCGCTCTATCGCCAGAGGCCGCATCTCCACCGTCGTCACCTTCCCTGCCACTGAAATCTTCTCGGCACGCTGTCAATCACCCCGCTGGACATGCCTTCTTGGAGGGATCGTTCCACCCCGTCCCCGCCTCCCAATCCCCATCCTCAACCACTACCGCCGCGTCAAAGACCGCGGCCGAAACCGCCTCCGCCTCCGCAGACCTTGGTCTCGGCTTCGACCTTGATCATGACACACACTTGAGTATCGACGCCGAGACCCTCGAGCGCGATGCCGTCGCGGCCTTCTCAGCCGCCGTCAAAGATCTTCTGTCGCCGCACCCTTCCAGGTCGTCGGTGGCAGCTTCGGCCTCTGCTACCGACGCAGATACAAACGCACTTCGGCACGAGCTCCGGCACGAACTGGAGGATGCGTTTGTGGAGGAGCTGAAGAAGGCGCTGTCCATGACGGCCACACCCTCACCGCAGGCAACCTCGAAAGTTGAGCACGACAAAGACGACCACGACGGCCCTTCCAGCCAGCCCTCCTCGTCGACATCAGCTTCATCGGAGGAGGCCGTGGATTCGATTTCAGCCACGACCACGGCGGCTGCCGCCTCGCCGTCAGCCGCAGACAGCGAAGGCGGCGATGACACCGCGGAAGGCGACGAGCTGTCGCGAGGCATCGCCAACGCTTTCGTGGACGCCGTCAAGGCTGCCGTGGGCGTTGCCGCAGCCCCGCGCCCGTCGTCGTCCGCAGCCGCGCCGGTAGAGTCCCCAACCAGTTCCCCTGCGGACGAAGACAGCGGCAGCGATGAAGAAAGTACAGGCACGGAGTCCGATGACGACGGCGACGAAGAGGAGCACGCAGACAGCTTTGGGCCACATGGACACACCAGCAACGACCCAGTTGGTGAAGGCGTACGACACTTCCAAGCCCTAGCCGCCGCCGACAAGACCTACCGGCCCTCCGCCATCGGCTATCGGGCAGCTGACGATTCTGCTGTCGAGGACGACGATTTTGACGTCGCTGGGGCGGACCGCAACGGGGTTGGCGTCCAAGAGGCTGACGACGACGAGGTGGACAACAGCGAAGAGGTCGATGCTGACGACGTGGACGACGACGAGCTCGACAGCGAAACGGTGGATGACGACGAGGTGCACGATGACGAGATCGATGACGACGATTCCGACAGCGGCGAGTTTGACAACGCAAGCTTGGAATCAGCTAAAATGCAACAGGCTGATTTGGAAGAAGATAATGCTGAAGCTGAAGAGTATGCATGCACCAACACTTTGTCGCCCACTAATTGTCCCATACTCCTCATATCCCACTGTTCCACCCCTACCCCCTCCCCAAATTCGCACTTTTCTTCCGCGCCCGACCAAACCAGCGAGTTTGACACGCTGCCGGATGGTGCGCGGCTGTTCGCGTCGCGCGGCACCGGCGAGCTCTTCGACGACGGCCTCGTTGGCGACCCTGACGGCCTAGTCGTCGACCCGGCCGACGACCCCGCCGGCCGCTACCAGTCGTTCTACTCGCCGCTCGGCTGGTGGATCCCGACGGGAGCCGGCTGGGCTGACTACGCCGTCGTGCGCCGCGCCCGCAGGCTGGCGGCCGGCACCGCGGCCGCCAGCAAGACCGCAGCGGTGGCGGCGGCCAACTCGACGGTCGTCGTCTCCAGTGACGACAGCGATGACGGCTCCGGCGAGGTCGTGCTGGTTGTGCGCCGCGTGCGCCTGCACCCACCCGTGTCGGCGTCGCTGGCCGCCTCGGCCGCCTTCGTCGCGCTGCTGGTCTTCCTGTGGGTCGGCTGGTGCTGCATCCTCGAGCCGGCATACGTGGTGGTGCCGCCGTCATACTGGGCTGCTCAGCCGCCGCCGGAATCGCAAGCACCGCTGTACACGGACCTGGAGGACGGGCGGCGGCGCGCTGACGTCACGTACGATCCGGCGGCTTCAACGCGGAGAAAGGACACAGTCGTGGCATGATGTGCTTGCTTTCTGTCTCCCTACTTGTTTTTGGGCCACACCAAAAATATTTACCCACCTTTCAGTTACCACCACAAAAGCATGCTGACAGCTGGAAGTTTTCTTTATTCGCTTCTAAATGGGTGGGCTGTGTGTGCGATAGGCAGTAGTGGATGCGCTCGGATACGGCAGTGGGGCGTGCGAGGCGAATGTAGGCAAGCGGTAAAGCGAAAGAAGAAAGAGAGAAAAATAAAAAGACGAAGAGAAAAAAAAAAGTCGGGCGATTGTCGAGCCAAGAGGATGGGAGATGCGCGAGAAGTTCGGGGG
>JADGKE010000162.1:0-10555 GCA_026954515.1 Cladochytrium tenue
AGCACCTACAACCATGTTCAGCAGGAGGAGGAATGCTCACACACTCACTCTATATCGTCGGTCTAACACCAAAATCAAGATGATTTGCAATTTCTTGCTCGTTATGCCTCCCTTCCATAGGAAGGAAGGCAAGCAGGTGCTCATGCAACTCAAAAGAGGTGTCTATGTAGTGACCCGAAACTGCCATGAAAGAATGGCCTTTTCCTGAAGTCCATCTATCTGTTGTCACAGCAAGATAAGAACACTCATCAGACTGAAGTACCCAAGCTAGCTGAGCAAATCCATCTTGATGGCATTTCACAATGTCCTTCATATGTCTTTGTGGTTGGGAAGTAGGGCTGTGACTCTCGGTCCCACCAATGCCGCAAACTCCATCCATTGGAGAAAGCCAACATGTCGTACAGAGGAGAAGGGAACCACATCTTGAAGCACATAGTCACAAGTAGCCTTTCTGGTAGCTTGCACGTCAAGGTTGTCAAACTTTCGATGATTGCCCGACGTGAGGTTGACAAATAGAATGGGGAGATACCCTTCTTGGGATTCGGAGTGGCATCATCGCCAAGGTCCAGTTTCTTTCCATCCCCTTCCGATTCTACCCTCTCTCGAAATAGTAACGGGTGGTGATAGATGGTAAGGTGCTTGCGGCAATGGGAAGTCGATGATGGTTGGGCTATGGACACGTAAGGAAGAGAATCAGAACAAAATAGAGCAGGGAGAAAAGAGTGCATACTTTTGATGACGGTGGAACACTTGTTGCATCTGTTGGTCTTGGTTCCATTCAGGTTGCTCACAGTAGTAAAGTGCTTCCAGATCAAGGATTCTTTTCGTTCTTTCTGAAGCCCCCCAATGTCAGGATCGTGGTCGTCATCCACCAGATCGACCTCGACAGTATTAGCTCTCTTTCCTTTGCTATCCTCCTCCTTCGAAACGGCCTGTCGCCAGGATCGAATCTTCCTTTGGGATCGAGACAGGGATTGAGAGGGACCGGCCTCCTGTTCATCATCCTCATCGGAGAAAACTGGATCTTCCACTTCAGGCTCCTTTGGGCTGCCAAATCGATCTGATCTGTGGTCAGTACCCTGGTCCAAGGGTACATTGGGAGAGCTAGCGGGAGACTGAGCAGGGGCTCGTGCTGCTGGGGTTGGCTGAGCAGTGGCCCTCAGTTTTTTGGCTGAACGAGACTGCTTGGAGGGGACATTCTCCCCATCAGTGCATTGTTTTTTGTATGGCATGATGTTGTGAGCAGTTTGCGGTTGAGGAAGGTATCCAAGGAGATGCGACAGTATCAGGGCAGGATGGGACAGTATCGACTGCAGGGTGGGGAAGCAAAGACGACAATGTCGATCCACGCTAATTTCGATCCCAAACAGAGGATGGACAAGACAGGTGTACATAATGCCTATCTGAAGGAAAAAAAATACAACTTCCAAACTACCTCAAGAGAACATACAGAGAATGATTACATAGCCTTCCTAGAGCACGTCTAGGATGAAAGGGAACAAAAAAGAAACCATCTATACTAAGAAGGGTATCAATTCCTGCCACCATCCCGCCGCGGTACCATAGCGGAGCCAGCCTGGTACCCCCTGCGATACAATCATCGTCCTGCCACCGTACCACCACCGCCTGCCGTACTGCCGGTGGTGCTGCGGAAGTGCAGCGGTACCTCGGCGAGACGATGATACCGCAGCGGGATGGTGGCGCCTCGGTCACGCTGTGTATGGCGGTATTGAGATCAAGACAGGACCCAGGTTCCATATTCCCACTCCTTCCCAGCAGCAGCAGGGTTGTCAGCAGAAGGGGAAGTGCTGCCCATCATGGGAACGAGGCCTGAATTGGCAGCAGGAGTGATACAGTCACGGTGGCCGTGCAGCTGCAGCTGGTCAGCAGCATCAGCGTTGGTGGCAGCAGCAGATTTGAGAATGGGGTGACAGTTCCACAGCGAGAAGGCAGTGGCAGAAACCATCGTACCGTTGCAGCGTTCCGCCACACCGTCGTCCCATCGCGGAACTGCCATCCCGCTGTAGTACCATCATCATCCGGCGGAGGTACCGCCGCGGTGCCACCACTGTCTCGGTGGTGCTGGAAGAGCCCCAGCATTCCCAGTATTCAGCCTGCTGCTTCCGTACTTGGAGGAGGTCGAACTGGATGCCAACGACCGAGAACGGATCTCCTGAAAGGCAAAGTCTGTGTCAAAGATGGCCTGGAGGACGTCGGCCTCATTGCGTTGTGTGGTACAGGTGCTGCACCACTGCCGTCGTACTGCTGTCGCCGGACCACCGCGGCACCACCGCCGCCGGACCACCGGCACTGTACCATCGTGGTACTGGCTCCGTCATACCGCCGCTGCTGCTGCTGCATCGCTGCGGTACTGCCGTCGCGGGACTGGCTCGGTCGTACTGCCGCTGCCGGGGTACCGCCGGCGCTCTACCGCCGCCATACGGCGACGTGCCGCACCGTACTGTTGCTGGACCGCCAGCGCTGCACCGTCGTACTGCCGCTGCCACCGCCGCCAGACCACCGGCGCTGTACCTCTGCGGTACCTCCGCGGTAACGCCGCGGTACGGCCAGTGCCACCGCATCGCCGCGGCACCACTGCCACCGGACCGCCAGCGCTGCACCGTCGCGGTACTGGCACCGCCGTACCGCCGCTGCCACTGCTGCATCGTCGCGGTACTGGCACCGCCGTACCGCCGCTGCCACTGCTGCATCGTCGCGGTACTGCCGCCGCCGTACCGCCGCTGCGGCAGTACCGCCGGCGCTCTACTGCCGCCATACAGCGACGTGCTGCACCGTACTGTCGCCACACTGCTGTCACCAGACCGCCTGCGCTGTACCGCCGCTGTACCGGCGTCGCGGCACCACCATCACCAGCGACCGCTGCCGACTGCTGTCGTGGTACTGCTGCTGCCACTGCCTTACTGCCACCGCACCACTGTCAACGGACCGCTGCCGACGCGGCGCTGTCGCCGGACCACCGGCGCTGTACCGCCGCTGTACTGCCGCAGCTGGCGCTGTACCACCGTCATACCACCACCGCACCACCGTCGGCGGACCGCCGCCGGCGCTGTACCGCTGGCGTACCGGCGTACCGGCGTCGCGGCACCACCATCGCCACCAGACCAGCCGCCGCAGCCGCCGCAGCCGCCGCCGTACCGGCGTCGCGGTACCACCACTGTTGGCTAATGAGACCGACAACGTACTTCCAGGCTAGAAGTGTTCTCCACACGTCCTGTGCCGAAGGACAATGGTGGTGGTGTAGCCGGTGGCGGCGGTAGAACTGAAAGTCGGAGAGGTCAAAAATTCGTTATATTCAATCTTCACTGTAACATGGATAGGGTAAAATTGAGAGGGGGAAATTCAAAAGTGCTAAGTCCCAACATACACAGGAATGCCTTGCAGAACAGAAGGAATATCCAACACTCCCCCTGAATTCTCACTCTTCAACCCCCTCAGTGTGGAACCACGCTCACAAGCGAAGTCCCACATTCTCTCTGAAAGATTTTAAGGTGGGACTGGATACTGCCTTCGTCAGGGTGTCGGCCAAGTTCCGGTTTGATTTCACATATTTCAATATAACTTCTTCATTTGCGATTCTCTCTCGGATGACGTGAAACTTCACATCTATGTGCTTTGAGCGTTCGTGGAGCGCAGGGTTCTCTGCGATACTCTTAGCAGCTTGATTATCGCAGGAGAGGAGCGTAGGGCCAGCGAGCTGCTCGCCAAAATCTTCGAGAGCGCGGCGCAACCACACTGCCTCTGCAACTGCTGCACTGAGTGCAACCTATTCAGCTTCAGCTGTGGATCCCGTGACAATGGGCTGTTTCTTCGATTTCCAAGCCACCGCTGTACCGTAGAGTGTGAAAACGTAGCCAGTTACAGACTTTCGTGTTTCTGAATCAGCTGCCCAGTCAGAGTCGACATAGCCGACCAGTCCATCGTCATTGTGCCCGAATGCGAGCCCGATTGTGCTCGTTTCTTGTGCGTAATCGACCACTGCGTTGAACAATGTATCGTGAGTGGACTTTGGGTCGGACATGAACTTTGAAAATGTGTGTGCGGCAAAACTGAGGTCCGGGCGGTACTGGCCAGCAACCCAGTTCAATAAAGCCGTCTTAGCGCGGTACTGCATCGTACTTGTTGGATTTTCGTCAGGAAATGAGGTAATTTTTGTGCCTGGCCGCAGGGGTGTCGCTCCTCCTCGTTTTGGACCATTTCTGAACTGTAAGAGGTTCAACATTTTCGCAGGTTGATGAATTTCAATATTTTCGTGATTGTATGAGATCCTGTTGCCCAAAAATTCTGTCGCAGGCTCGTACGATCGGCCGTCAAAGTGTGAAAGTAGTTCTTGCACTGCCGCACGGACTGCTGTTGCATTCTCACCGCCGAACAGCGTGTCGTCAACGTACAGCAAGAGGTACACCGTTGAGCCGTCAATCTTTTTCTTGAATGCGCAGGGATCCGCCTGGAACGCGATCCAGCCTGCTGACTTTAAAAACTTCGTGACTTCTTCATACCAGAGGCGGCCAGATTGTTTTAAACCGTAAATTGCTTTCTCTGCTTTGAGTACGTGATTCTTCTTTTTCTGATCAATATAACCCTCAGGCTGCCTGAAATACAAGTCGACATCAAGTTTTGGGTTGAGATAAGCAGCTGTACAGTCAGCATTAATTAAATTCCAATGCCGACGTGCTGCTATGGCTGAAAATATACGTAACGACTTCGTGTTGACCACCGGTGAAAAGGTTTCGTGATAATCGCCGGGTTGTTGCTCAAATCCTCGGGCAACAAGCCTCGCCTTATATTTCACAGGCCTGCCATCTGCATCAAGCTTCTGACCAAGCACCCAGCGCATATCAAGAACATGTGCGCCCTCTGGAGCGCGCATGAGTTTGAAAACTTTCTTCTTCATGTTGTTTATTTCTGAATCCGCTGCCTTCTTCCATTCAGCGGAATCGTCGCGTTGTAATGCTTCAGCGAGAGTCTCAGGTGCACCAGCGGCCAAAAAGGCCATATAAGTCTTTCCTGAGCGCGTCGTTTGTGGTGTAAACTCCTGATCTTGACGTGGAGTAAAACCCCGAGCTGGGCGCGCGCGCGTCGGTGTTCCCGGGTCAATATGTGCTGCAGGTTGCGGAGGGGTGGGTAGAGTTGGTATTGTTTCTGTCGGCATTGTTGAAACTTCTGTTTGTGGTGTAAAAAATTCTTCTTCAATGGGTACGGGCCGATGAGGTGTTTTTGGTGTTTCGTGGGTGAGCCGCTGTTCTTGCTGTGGCTGGTCTTCTTCGTCGTCGACATCAACCTCTCTGAGTTCAATTGTTTGTGGTGACTCCTTTTTCAATGGAAACGAGCTTTCTAAGAAACTTGCATTTCGCACACGCTTTATGGACCGGTTGTCAAGCATCAGCATGAGGTATATTGCGCCAGATTGGCCCTCGTAACCAACAAGCACCGCACGCCGTGCTCGAGGGCTGAATGAGCTCTGCTGCTCCTTCTTCTCAAGGTGAACAAAAGCCTCACATCCATAGGCTCTCAGGTTGCCCAGGTAAGGCGGAACTCCGTAAAATGCTTCAAAGGGTGTTCTTCCACGTTGTGGCGTTCGGTTGTAAAGAAAAGCCGCTGCTGTGGATGCATGTGACCACATGTTTTGAGTGAAGCCAGCCCCGTTCATCATTGTTCGCGCTTTATCTTTGATTGTACGGACTGTTCGCTCTGCGGCACCATTTGAGTCTGGGTTATGTGCAGGAGAAGTCAGTAAATGTGTTCCTCGCTCTTTTAGCTTTGAGCGGAGCCACCCTGAGGTAAACTCGCCGCCTGAATCAGTTTGCAAATATGCCACGCCCTTCCCTGCGAGCTTTTCTACTTCTGACAAGAAATTGAGTACTTCGGCAGCTGCGTCCGACTTCGCCGAAATTGGAATGACGCGCAGCATGCTGCTGGGTTGTATTTTCATCACCAGCAGGTAGTATTTTCCATCGTGTGAGCGTACAAAGGGGCCAGTGAGGTCGGCATGAATTGTGAGGTAATTGCCGGACTTCGGGATTGTCTCGCCATGCGTGGCCCGTGTGGATTTGTTGATTAAACAGTCTCTACAGTGGATTTCTTCTTTCTTTATGACTTCGGGCAAGCCCCGCGCAGCGCCAGGTCGGTAAAGTTCACTCAATTTGCCGTCGCCAGGATGGCCCATCCTGTGATGTAGGGTTTGCGTCGAAATTACGATGTATGCCTCTAGAGCACTCTCAGGAACACAGGCAATTTCTCCTTGTCGGCCGAGGATGAGTTCGTCGTCATATGCAAACTTCACTTTTGCACCATTTGCGTTGAAAACAACTTCGGCACCGTTTTTGACGAGTTGCGGAACGGAAATGAGAGAGCGTGAAAAGCCAGGAACATAAAGGCCTTGTAAGACTTCCTTTCGGCCTGATGAGGTCTGTAATTGAAGCTCTCCTTCGCCCACAATCTTTAATTTTCGTCCATCGGCGATTTGCACGTGCCCAAGATCAGTTTTCGGCATGTAACTTCGGAATAACTTCAAGTTGTTAACGAAATGTTTCGTTGCTCCGGAGTCGAGTATCAAACCTTTCTCCTCCGTGGCCACAAATGCTACATGGCCAGACTTCTCGGTGTTTTCTTCCTTTAATTTCTTTTCTTCTTCATATTTCTTCTTATATGCATTTTTCTTCCATTGAGGGGCGCGGCATTCGCTTGACCGATGCCCTACAACCCCACATGCGTAGCAGTTCCCTTCAAACTTCTTTTTCTTTGGTTTTTCAGTTTTCTTTCCTTTTGGTGTCGAAGCGGCCATTGCTGATGTTGACGACGGGTTATCTGATGAGGTGGCCGCTGTTGCTGTCGGGATCGATCCAAGACTAGCCGCGAGCTCCAAAAATTGTTGCTTTACATAAGGAAGCGTCAGCGGCCGGCCGGAAAGACCTGCGTACTGTTCGAGTGTGCTCCGTAGTGTATTCCATGCGTGGTTCGTTCGAGGAAGCGAAGTAAGGTGAATTCCGACGAGTTGTACTTCAGTGAGCGTAACGCCGGTGCTCACAAGTTGGTTGTATGTATTTTGGAGAAAACGCAAATGGGCCGCCATGTCCTCGCCGTCAGTGAATCGTTTTGAATATATCTGTGCCATCAGATCATGGCGGGCAGTAGTGGTAACGCGATTGTAGGTGTCAAGAAGCGTATCCCACATTGCTTTGGCCGTTCTCTTGTCTGCTACATGAGGGTAAACTGATTCATCGAGTTTATCTAAAATGAGGTTCCGAGCCTTTGCATCGCGGGTGCGCTGAGCTTGGGGAGCTCCGACAGGCACTTCAACCTCGATGACGTCGAGGAGCTCTCTAGACTCGAGTAAAGTCGTCATTCTGAGCTGCCAGAATGGAAATTGTTGACCGGAAAACTTGGGGATGAATGTTCCTTCGTCATTTTGTGTCGTCATCTTTGGAGCAGATCGTATTGACCGTCTGTTGTCGTATCGTTGTGCTTCTTGACTTGTTAGGACCGTCTTATTTTCCTCTTTCTATTTATATATGGCGATCCCCGATTTCCCCGTTGGTTGCTGTACAATCGCTGTTTCTTCCTGTTGTCGTCAGTCACTGATTTCCCACCGCTGCTGTCAGCCTCTTTCGCTGCAGTAGCCGGTTTCCACGATGTTGGATGAGATAATCAGGCTTTTGGGCTCATAACCTGTTGGCTAATGAGACCGACGATGTACTTCCAGGCTAGAAGTGTTCTCCACACGTCCTGTGCCGAAGGACGATGGTGGTGGTGTAGCCGGTGGCGGCGGTAGAACTGAAAGTCGGAGAGGTCAAAAATTCGTTATATTCAATCTTCACTGTAACAGGGATAGGGTAAAATTGAGAGGGGGAAATTCAAAAGTGCTAAGTCCCAACATACACAGGAATGCCTTGCAGAACAGAAGGAATATCCAACAACCACTGCACAGCGGCTGTCAAGATTTGCCCTCACTCCCACGACAGGCAGCACTTTCCCTCCTGCTGACAGCCCAGCTGCTGCTGGGGGGGAGTAACGTTACCTTGAAGTTGCGACTTCAAAGTTCGCTGGGCTCCATCGATGATGGAGCGGGAGGAGGTCAGTATTTATAGAAAGTGGATACCCATCCATGTCAACATTGATTTTCTATAAATACGGACCTCCTCCTGCTCCATCATCGATGGAGCCCAGCGAACTTTGAAGTCACAACTTCAAGGTAATGTTACTCCCCCCAGCAGCAGCTGGGCTGTCAGTAGGAGGGGAAGTACTGTCGGTCATGGGAGCGAGGGCAGATCTTGACGGGCAGTGCCGCGGTCGTGCGGTGGTGGTACCACGACGATCTTGATGGCCGCTGTGCGCTGGCAGTACAGCGGCGATACGGCGGCGGTGCCGCGGCGGGACGGCAGCGGAAGTGCGACGGCAGTGGTACAACAGCGAGAAGGCAGCGGTTCTGCGGCGGCAGTACAGCGGCAATGCGGTGGCAGTACCGCTCCGGTGCCGTGGCAGTACGGCAGCGATACGGCGGCGTGACGATGATGGTACAGCGGCGGTACAGCGGCGATACGGCGGCGATACGGCGGCGGTGCCGCGGCGGGACGGAGGCGGTACAGCGCCACCGGGACGGTGGTGGCACCGCGGCGGTACAGCTGCGGGACGATGATGGTATCGCGGTGGTACGGCGGCGGTACGGCGGCGATTCCGCGGCGGCAGTACGCCGGTGGTACAGCAGCCATATGGCGGCGATACGGCGGTGATATGATGGTGGTGCGGCAGTGGTACCGCAGTGCCGCGGCGGTGCCATGGCAATACGGCGGCGGGACGATGATGGTATCCAGCGGGAGGACAGTTCAGTGGTGGCAGTCCGAGGTGGAACCGTGGAAGTCAGCAGCGGCGGTCTACGGCGGAACAGCAGAAGTACCACGGGTGCTCGCCGGTATCCCAAGGTGGCGCCAGATGCGAGAACTAATTCCGCGGCTCTTTTTTTTGGCGGATCCACCGGCTCAAGGCAGGTGGCGGTAGACACAGTCATCTTTCATGGCGGCAGACACAGTCATTTTTCATGGCGGTACCGAGGTGGACGCGGCAGTTGTCGCTTGCCAGCAGCGATGCTGCCCCACCGCTGCTGTACCTCCCCCGACCTCAGTGCCACTGTCGCCGTGGAGTCTCATTCCACCCATGCCGGAGAGAGTGGTGCCGTCAGCTGGGTTATCTGTGCTGTGTGAGTTATCTGTGCTGTGTGAGGGGTAGGTCGCTCGGTCCGACTGCTGCCGTAGCCGGTTCGCTGCTGTACTGCCGCCGTACCACCGCCGTATCACCGCTGTACCACTGCGGCACGGCCGTCGCACCGATGTGGAACCGCCACCCGTCATGGAACCGCCACCCTCCGCTGCCCTCCTCCAGCGATACGGCTACCCTCCCACTGCTGTACTGCCACGATACCACCATGGTACTGCTGTTGTATGGTCGCTGCCCATGCCAGAGAGAGTGATACCGTCAGCTGGGTCATCTGTGCTGAGCTGGTGGTGGCTGTGAGCGCCGCCGCATACTGTAACCCAAACTGCTATGGATCTAACCTATTCTTCCTATTCTAGCATAAAAGATATTTATTGCCGCAAAACCAAGAATCCGGATCTTAAAGCAATGAAAGGGACACCTGCTTCTGGGTAAGTTAGACTGTTATGTTGCCATTGCCTGGCATTGTCTGACCTACTCTTCGTATCAGGCCCAAGCATCCACAGCAGAGACAACGACGAAGCAAAGGAAAGATTTGGGGACAGGCACTGAAAGCATTCAAGAAGCAAGTAACACAAGGAAGTTCAGCCCTAGTTCCCCCCAATACTGAGGAAGAAATTCTAGAGGAAGGGGTTTCAGCTCCCATTCCACTGTTAGCGTCCTCCACCTGGCTTGAACGGGTGCCTCTCTTCTCAAAACTGCTCAACGGCCATGACGTTACTACCATGCAGCCTGCTAAGAGGAGTCGGATATTGGAAAAGAATGGATTTGGAACTCACAGCAGCAAAAGAAGGTCTGTGGCTGCAAGGCCAAGAACTTCAGAAACTTCTGCAGCCTCCCCTCCCCCACCCATCCAATCTACCTTTGATCTCAGAGCTTCCACCAGAAGGTCTGGAGCTGTGCTGGAAGATTCAGTACACTTTGGAACACAAACGATTGCCAGAACCAGGTGATTTTTTTTCATGGGAAGGATGAGCAGGTCTGATTGCTTGTCCTAGAGCTCTTACACTGAGACCGATTGGAAATGGGAACGCTTTGAATCAAGAAGGAAAAGTTGGATCAGGTTCACCTGTTTGGAAAAAATGGACTATCCCATCGTCAGGATAAGGAGGCACATGGGAAGAATATGTAGGAGGACTTTCTACATTGTATGGCACTGAGATGTTCGGTTCTTCATTCCTACTCACGTACCTTCTGAAGTGAGTCTAGATTTTCCATGCCATCCTCAAACCTTTCTCAGATAGTCGGTAAAGGTGCAGATGCAGACCTAGTGGCTTACTACCACCCAATCCTGCCAGCTGATATCTGGATTCGGGTGTATCATTCTGTG
>JADGKE010000163.1:0-10538 GCA_026954515.1 Cladochytrium tenue
CCGCCCCCAACCCACAAACACACATCCCATTAATCCAGTCCCTCAATTTAATCCAGTCCCTCAAACCTCGCGCCCCCCGACACTTCCCGCGCTGCCAGCTCCGCCTCGATCGCGCTCGCCTCGCCCGCCGTCACTCTTGCGCAGCCGCCCAGCTCCAGCCGCGCCAGCCGCGGGCACGCCACAGCCAGCGCCCGCGCCCCGGCCGCCGTCACCCCGGCGCATGCGCGCAGCCCGGCCTCGCGCAGCGGCAGGTTCGAGCATGGCGGGAGCACCAGCCCGCCGTCCGTAATGCCGGGGTTGAAGGACACGTCCAGGAGCCGCAGGCCCGGACAGCAGGTCAGCAGGGCGCGGAGCCCCGCATCCGTCAGCTGCTGCTGTTTCCGCCGCCAGCGAGTGCCCTCGGGAACAGCGTCGCCGCCGCCTCCAACCTCAGGCACCATCGCACTTGCCGGCAACAGCGCCGCCATGTGCAGCGTGTGCAGCCTCGCAAGCCCAGCGCCCGCCAGCGCCAGCGCGCCGATGTCCGTCACGGCGCACCGAGACACCACCAGCGCCCGCAGCCCCGTGCAGCCTCGCGCTAGTGCCGTCACCGTCGCGTCGTCCGCCGCCAGCCCGCACGCGTACAGGTTGATCGACGCGAGCTGCGGTAGAGCCGACACCAACCGTCGCACCCCACATGACGTCACGAGCCGGCACCCAGACAAGCACACGGTCTGCAGGCTCGCGTACAGCCGCCCGACGCGCTTGCTGCTGGCGGTGTTGCGTCCGATGCCGCCAGTGTCGTCCCAACATCCGTCGCAATCTGTCTCATCGCTTGCATCCTTTGTTGCGCTGTCAACCGACGCCGACTCGGCCACACTCGCCGCCACCGCCGCCAGCGCCCGATCCGTGATGTTGACGCAGCCGCTCAGCTTGAGCGTCTGCAGCCCCGCCAGCCGGCCGTCGCCGCTGCAGATTCCGGCTTGTTCGTATTCCGGCGCTACCTCCGCTACCGTCCCGACGCACAGCCGCGCCACCGCTTCCACCGCCACGTCCGTCAACCGCGCGCACATGCCAAAGTTCAGTGACGCAAGTCGCGGACGCCGCCGCCGCCGCCACCGATGTCGCAGCTCACCGCCTTCGTGCGCAGCTCCAGCGGCAGACGACTCCGTGCCTGCGCCGCAGCCGCCGAGCAGTGCCAGAGACGCGTCGCTCAGGCGTGTGCACCCGCGCACATTCAGGTCAACCAAGCCGGGGCAGTTCTCGACGATCGCCGCCATCCCCGCGTCCGTCACCGCCTCGTTGTCGCTAATGTCCAGCACCACGAGCGCCGGCCCAGGCCCCGCAGCCACCGCCTCGCACACCACGTCGTCTACCAAACTCGCCTCTGGTGCCCCGTCCTCCGCGACCACCGAAGGTCGGCAGACCAGCCGCGCAATCCTCAGTACCCGCAGCCGCGGCAGCAGCCGGATGCAGGCCGCCAGCGCCGCACCCGGGCCTTCGCCTTCTGTCGAATCGGAAGGGCTCCACAATAACTCGGTGAATCCAATGTCCAGTGTCGTCAGCTCGTGTCCACTCGCCGCCGATAGCGGCCCGAGGATATGCATCGGAACTTCTGCAGACCACGCCAGCCCAAGCGCACGAAAAACGGGCGCATCACGGCGGCAGCTGTCTCCGCCTCCTCCGGTGCATGCCGAGCCCATACGCTCACTTGCCGCCGGAAACACAGCCGCAAGCCACTGTCCGCACATGGCGCCAGCGTCCTCCATGTGCACCGACAGTGGCAAACTCGAGCTGCCCACCGGGGTCGGCGCAATCTTTTCGGGCAAACCGCGCGGCGCTACTCGCGCCGCTTCGGTATCCGAGTTCTTGGCAATCTCCTTGCAGAACAGCGCTAGTGCTGGCGCCGACACACGCGGGCACTCGGAAAAGTCGAACGAGCGTAACCGTCGGCATCCGGCAGCCAACGCCGGCAGTGCCACGTCGCACGCTGCGGTCGTGTCGCCGGCCCCAACGTGCTCCAAAAGCCTGCAGTGCCGCGCCGCGGCCAGAAGCGTCGCTTCGGTTGCGAACGGTACGCTGCAAAGGCTGAGGCGACGGAGCCGCGGTAGGTGCTTGAGTGCAGCACAGATTCCGTGGTCTGAAGCGGGGGGTGGGGTTGGAGAGGATGACGGACTATCAGGGAAGGTGGATCGCAAATGATCAGACACATTACCTGTAATCAAGCTGCACCGATCCAGCTCGAGTCGCTCTAAAGAAGGAGCGCAACGGCTCGCGGCAAGCGCCAGCAGCGTGCCGTCGGTGACGTCCAAGCAGTCCGATATGGCGAGCTCCCGAAGCGACGGGCAGCCCCCGAAGAACGCTTCCATTGATGCGTCGCACACGCCGTCCACACCGGACAGATCCAGTGATACCAGCCCGGGTACCAACGCTGCGACCGCAGCCAGGTTCACAAGGCATCGCCCGCCGGCTTCCGTTCTCACAGCCGCGATCGCAGCACCTCCATAGTCTCTGGGTATACTCTTTGTTGTCACGGGTGCCGCCACCGACCCATCTGGAAACCTCAGGTGCCGCACCAGATCGCCATTGCAGAGACGCCGCTGCTGCACACACCTCTCCTCATCAGTGTAAGAGCAGACGTCTGCGGCAACGGACGGCGACCCAAGCATCGCCGGCAGCCTTTGCAGGTCCGGCGCCCCCGCGTTCATACAGCCGACGCTGGCTGCTGGTGGGCCCCATGGCGCGGCGGGTGGCAGCGACTCCAATGGCGGCAATAGTAGGGGCGCGGCCCACAGTTGCGGGTCCGCGGCTGCAGCCAGAGCGCGGCAGGCGCGGCGCAGCTCGCGGCGGGCGGGGCGCGGCAGCAGGGCAACGATGGCGGCTAGGATCTCAAGCGGCAGGGCGGCGATTGCCCTTGGGCGGTGGCGAAGGGTATACGCCGGCGGTGACTGGGGCGGTGAAGGTGGGTGACGCTGCCGGCGCGACGGCGAAGGGTGAAGGGTGCAGGACATGGGCGAAGGAGAGATTTATGTGTCTGTGGGTGTGGTGGTGTGGTCATCCCTCCACGAGGTGAGCATATGATCCTCATACTGCTCTTGACAGGACGCGCCGAATTCCAGGTTCGAATCGGGACCGCTCTACGGATACGTTTCCGGTTCTTCCACCTACGAGCTGTTTTACTTGTCGCTGCCAGAGTGCGGAACGCGCTCCTATCTGTAGCTTTGAACGGCCTGTTAATAAAGCAGCTTGTCGAGTCAGCGCCAGATTTCTCGAAGCGTTATTTTTGTGGACATTCGCACATGAAAGAAATGTCTCGTGATAGGTGCAAGGATGCGACGGTGCGCGCACTTTCGCGGTCATCTCTAACTCCCCCCTCCCCGCTGTTTCACCAAGTTATTTTTCCGGTTTCTTTATGTTTGAGTCATTTAAAAGTGTCAGTATACGAAATCCTGATACAACAGTCGCGCTAAGGTGGTGTTAAATCAGGAAACATCGCTCGCCTGCACTAAGTCTGGCGCCGACACGTCCGACGCGTTGCCTTGCGAGTCGAAGAACCACAGCACGAACGGTGATGCGCCGCTGTCGCTGCCGTTCGCGCCGGAGTCCTCGCTATCATCGCCAACTAACAGCATTTAGTTGCCCCTCGATTTCACGCACGTGGGCCCACCTTGGCGTATGGCGACGCTGCTGTCCTCTTGATGGTCCTTTACATCTTCCCCTCTGACCGCGAGCACGCATTCCACATATATGATAAGCTGCAGGTCCTGCACGCACACGCAATGTCCCATAAATTTGCCATCTTTCCCGTGCCGACAGTTGCGCGTTGGGCCGACCAGCTCTCGGTGAAGCTCACGGCTGCGGTCTTCAACAACAATTCCAACGTCATTACTGTCCTCTAAGGAAACTACAAGCAGGAAGGTAGGAAGGGTTGCCGGCTAAATAAAAAAGACCGACCTGTCAGAGAATTTGCGAAGCCCTTTAGACCGACCAAGCAACATGATCGGCGTGGCCCTGATCGGAGCCGGCATATTCGCCCGCGAAGGTCTGCCCAATCCTACCTTCCGAACCTCTTCCCCTCTTCACCCCTCATGCGCAAGCAACGCGCGCTCTCCAAGCTTCTATATTTTCACTACTTAACACACACATGCTTTTTATTTCTTGCACAGAGCACCTCCCCGCGATACAGGCTTGTCCGCTCCTTGCGCTGAAAGCCGTCTACTCCCGCTCGCACGAATCCGCAGCTGCTCTTGCCGCTCTCGCCACCAAACCAGACTGCAAGATCGACGTATTTTGCCACTCGCTCGGTGTCGATGGCCAGGACGCAGGCCTCTCGTCCCTGCTCTCCCGCCCCGACATCGCAGCCGTCGTCGTCGCTCTCCCAATCCTCCAACAACCCGCCGTTATCCGCGCCGCCATCGCCGCCGGCAAGCACGTTCTGAGCGAAAAGCCCGTCGCCGGCACCGTCGCCGCCGCGCGCGACCTGCTGGCCTGGTACGACGCCCTCCCCGGCGGCACCCGCCCCTTCTGGGGCGTCGCTGAGAACTACCGCTTCAAGCGCAGCCTGCAGTTCGCAGCCGAAAAGATCGCCGAGCTGGGCGGGTCCGTGAACACGTTCGCGCTGCGCGGATTCTCGTTCGTCGAGCCGGACAACAAATACTTCAACACTCCATGTACGTACATGGCCCCCCCCCCCAACTTGTGGTTGCAAGTTCTGACTTAATCAACATTTGTGCAGGGCGCAAGGAACCTGCTTACCAAGGCGGCTTCCTTCTCGACGGCGGCGTGCACCAGGTTGCCGGCCTACGTATGCTTCTCGCCGCCGCCTCGCTCCGCATCGCCCGCGTCTCGGCCTTTGGCGCCCTGCTTGAGGACCGCCTGCGGCCCCTCGACACCCTACACGCCGCCGTCGCAACAAACGACGGCCGCGCAGCCGGCGTCGTGTCCATCTCCTACGCCACCGAGTTCCGCAGCGGGCTTGACATCGAGATAGTCACCACCCGCGGCACAGTCACCTGGACCCCGACCGAAGTCAAGGTGGTCACGAAGGACGCGTCCGACTCCGGCAAGACGGCCGAGGAAACGCGCATCTTCGAAAACGATCGCGGAGTCGCCACCGAGATGGTGGCGTTTGCCGAATGCGCGCGCGACCGTGGGGCGCCGGAGACTGGCCTGTCACCGCGCGAGGCGTTGCGGGATCTTGAGCTCTTGGAGGCCTTGCTAGATTCTGCGTCCTCTGGGGCGCCTGTTGTCCTGTAGGGAAAATTGGTTTATTCCTTGTGTCCATCCCTTTTTTGAATCGAAGATCAAGTAGTCAGCATGCATTCTACTCCCCGTGCCGATTCTCATTGAATGTTTCGCCTTTGATTTGGCTCGCATTGATAGAGTCGCTCGATGTGTAATTGGTTTAATCGGCGCCACTTGACCTTCCTGATCTGTCATACACAGGCCTCACAGGCCAGTTAACCGCTGAGAGCCAACCAACTCGGCCCGCCTTATCGACTCAAGCAGCCAAGCGCTCAGGCCCGGGAGATATGCTGCTAGATCATGCAGAATAATGCGCAATGACCCACATCACCCTGACCCACGATTTCGCAGACTCTTCGACCCATCCGAATGATGGAGCACCTTTGGCGTGGGGGCTCCTTGGCAGCTACCGCAGCGGCCCTCGCGATTACCGCCGGCGCATGCGCTGTCGCTGCTGCTGCCATCAATCCGCACTCGCCCTTGCCTTCCGGGCTGCTCGCTCAAGCACCCATCTTGCCGCCTCTGCCTGCAACCCCGCCCATCCTGTCCGGACATGCAAATGGTCCGCCATGGCGCAGTGCGTCGTCGGCATGGACTCGCGCAGCACCGATCGACCCAGCGTTTGTTGTTGATTCTGGGCACTTTGAGGTGGGCCCTTCTGCTCTTCGATCTCTCCCCGCCGTTGGGAGCGCGATCTCGGCACGAGTTATCTATCCCATCTGACCCTTTTGCCCAATCCGGGTGCATTTCGCGACTCGGATTCGTCAATCCAGCCCCACACCCACCACGATACGCCCGGGTACGCCCTGCACATACGCCGCCAACTTTCACAACAGCCTCATGCCACCAACGGCTCCAACCCGGCTGCGCAGTGTGATCCGAACGTCGAGCAGCTTTTTGGTTACCTCGAGACCCCTCTCGGGTTCCTGTTTTTTTGGCTCTTCGAGTCCCGCAGCTACCCTGATCGCAACCCGCTCATGCTTTGGCTTAACGGCGGACCAGGCGCCTCATCGGCACTCGGCATGCTGATGGAGCTTGGACCGTGTAATGCTGTTGTGGGCAAGCCAGATACTGTCGAATGGTGCGGTGGTGTATTTAATATGCGATCGACTTTCATCCTCCTATCGACTTTCATCACCCTTCCCCGATCAATTTCATCACCTTTTCCACTTTTCTTCGGCTTAGAACTAAAACTGCTCCGCCCTTTCTGTCAGGAACCCGTTTGCTTGGAACTCGGCCGCCAACGTGATCTTCCTCGACCAGCCCGCCGACGTTGGCTACTCCTTCTCCAAGCCCGGCCGTGCCGCTGCCGACACCGAAACCGCCGCGCGCGACGTCGACGCCTTTCTCCAGCTGTTGCTCCGCCACTTCCCCAAATACGCCGCAGTCCCGTTCCACGCCTTTGGCGAGAGCTACGGCGGGAGATATGTGCCTGCCATCGCTTCGCACATCTTGGACCAGAACAGAAGAAACAGAAACAATCCATTCCGCGTTCAGGTCAATCTGGCGTCTGCCGGAGTAGGTATGTTTATTTAGTTGCTACAGTTCACCAGAGAGTAACCGCGCTTATGCAACTTGCTCTCAGGAAACGGGCTCATGAGCATGCCGACACAAACCAAGTACTTTCCGAATATGCTCTGTGACAAAAAATGTTGGCAAGCATCCCTTCCTCCCCTCTTAGTCCTTCTCCCTGCCATCCTCCTAGCACGCAACTAATCATCTGTCCTGCGTATTACTATGATCGACCTATTTTGATCCACACCTGGAAGATGGCCCACTCGCACCTGAGTCCGAATGCAAGGCCATGGCCGACCGATACCCTATCTGCGCTGCTGCTGGTCGAACCTGTGCTTTAACCGACTGGAATTCCGCGTGCTTTACTGCCACTGCGACGTGTTCGCAGTCTCAAGACTTCGAAGGCAGCGGGAACATAAACCCTTATGATGTTCGGATGAGATGCAGCGATTTTTCGGTATGCACAACGACTAGGCCCTTGCCCACGTTGAACACCACCTCATAATCTACTTTTTTCACACCCCCCCCCTCCCGTATCCGCAAGGATTGTTACCCGGTGACCGACACGATTGGCGACATGCTGAACCGCGCCGACGTACAGGCTTACCTGGGCGTAAACATAACCTACCTTCCTATGAATTTCGATCTCAATACTCGCTTCCTGTACACTGGAGATATGGGCAGGTCTTCTGGCCCTCACATCGCCCACCTACTGGAAAACGGGGTCGACGTGCTGATGTACGCTGGAGACGCGGATTATGTTGTACGTGTGTTTGAAATAGCAGAGCCTACCGGATTCAGCTGATTGTTGTTTTTTTTTTATAATGAACTGAACCCTCTCCAACGCGACGTGCCAAATGAAATACTATGATCCTCTTTCCGACGGCAGTGTAAGTCTCCAACGATTTTTCATTCCGACTTCTTTTTCACTGATATATCCCTAATCGCTACATCCACGGTTCATCCCATGAACTTCTATGCACTGCTTAGGCAACTGGTACTCCGTCGAAGGCTTCCTCGACGAGCTGGCGTGGTCCGGCAGCGGCGACTTTCGCGACTCCCGCGAGCTCCCCTTCGTCATCCCCGGCGACAGCGGCATCGTCGGCATGTTTCGAACTGCCTTCGCCGCCAGCGCCACCGCCGCCGCCGACGACCACATCGCGACCTCATCTGGGCCTGCGGCGGATGCAGCTCGCGAGCCTGAACCTCGCAAAGCGCGTTTGACCTTCTTGCGTCTCTTTGAAGCCGGCCACATGGTGCCGACGGACCAGCCGCGCGTCGCGCTTTACATGATTTGGTCTTGGTTGTTTGGCTTTGCATTCTAGTCTTTGACATCCAAGTTGGGAGAGGGAGGGCCTAGCATGATCGCTGGGCGGAATTGTGTTAACAAGAAGTGCAGTACACTTGACTTGGGTATCCATAATTTTGAAAGCGTTGTTTTTGCCCTTCGGGTTGGTTTTAAGGGCCGAAAGTCAGATCCCAGTGGGAAGACAAATGTATCAAACAGTCATGTTATTAGACCTTCACTTTTTCGATTATAAACTGCCCATTGAATATCGGCTAATTTAATCTGGTCGCTAACAACAGTTCCCGCCAGCATTTCACAGCAACACAGATTTCAAAAAAGCGACACCGCGTGAACCCACCGCGCCGAAGCCACCAATATGGAACGTGCGTTCCCGTAGAGCATCGAAACCGAACGTTCTGCCCTTCGCACCGCACTCGTCTTCGACTCTCCTTGTCGAGCGCCTGTCTTCGTGTCAGAAGGCGGCTTCGGCATCGTCAGCAGCGATGGTCATGAAGACGTCGATGAGTTGGAGGAACGCGACCGCTCCACGCATCCTCCGGTTGTTGTCTCGTTCGCTCACGGAACAGTGCATGTCGCGATCGGCGGAGGGCAAGGGTACGGCCTACAGGACGGAGGTGACGCGTTGTTTCTCGGCTCGCTTCTCCCGGCACCGCCCCCATTGTACAAGCCTGTGGCGCGGGGAGCTGCGACGGCCATGCACGCGGAGCCGAAGCTGGCGATTCTGATTATTTTCCGCTCGATGCACTTGTGGCGACATTCAGGAGGGGCGACCACAGTGCGTTGATATCATCTGCGGACTTTGGGACGAACTTCCGGCCGGAACAAGCGGCGGAGGGATCGCTGCCTGCACAAATTACCTGACTCGAAGCTGTCTATCCGGCCACACGACTTTGTTGGGGTGACAGTTCAACCTGATGAACACATGGTGGCCATGTTGCGATCGCTTGCGAATGTTCTAGAATTCATGGGTCGCCGTCTGGATTTTCTCGTCCTCACGATTGCGAGATTTTCGAAACCACTTCTTCATCGCGATAGGTGCTTCAGTCAAATCCGATATTAAAGGGCAATGATGCCCTTTTGCTTCACGCCGCACGATACCTTGTATATTCCATTGATTTTCTGCCGGTCAAGGGAACTGGGGCTTAGACGAAAATGAGGAACGCGACCCTCCGTAAGATTTAACCTGGATATCAACCCAAAACAAAGAAATCCAGAGCCGAAATCAGTATTGTTACTAAAAATCCCACACCACCATGATCAAAAGTGGCCGCCGACGACCTCCTTAAAACTGCCATCTATTGTCATCCGCGAGGTCATTGGCTACTTCCGCTAAAAAGCGCGATACGATTGGCATCGGTGAATTCCTCCTTTCGGCCGGATCTTGGACCCATTCTTTACGGCGTTCAATTCGCCTATAAGTGCATCTCCGATCTGCCTGGCCCTTTTCCATCTTCAGGTAGTGGTTACCTGAGACCGTTTTGCACAGCACATAGTAAGTCGATTCCGATGTTTGCGCGTTGTTCCAAGTCTAAAAATGGCAAAAGTGAACGAGCTTGGAGCAGATCATGGCTGCAGGCGTCCAGATTGGTCGCCACGAGCTGGTAAAGTTTGATTTGAGCGCCTTCGCCGGCTTCAACACCTGAGTTCATCACCACATTCGCGTGCTACGCAGCGAGATAGCTCGCATAACAAACGACGCACTCGTCTCAGCCGGTGTCCACATCCAGGGCGGCAAGAAGCTTCTAAGCTTGGAGCAGCCGTCGGACGGTACACTGGTACACTGAGAGTGACGGCCCACTTTGACGACGGCACGATCGCGCGCGGCGACATCCTCATCGGCGCTGACGGGGTTAAATCGGTCACCCGCAGCTTGACGTCAGGCCCAAGACGTCCCCGTACTGCGGCTACTTTGCAGCGTCGCTACTGGCTGGCGAGCCGGCGACGCGCGTCTTCACTATCGTGATCGACAGCCGAACAAGAAACTATGTTCGAGAGCCGACCGGAGGCCAACACCAGCGTGTCCTGGGATATGTTCGGCGACGTGGCCGCCGAGCGTGCCCGCATGCTCGACCTTGAAGGAGGCAATTCCCACGCGTCAGCGAGGGCAAGGTGCAGAACCCCTCGGGGGCCTTTGAGCTTCTCCGTGAACTGCGCGCGTCGCGGGTGGAAAAGGTCGCAGCCACGTCCGAGGCTCTGGGCGAGCGGATCTCCGGGTCGTAGCCCACCACTGCCGCCGTTCCGTTGGCCTGGTGCCAGAACGGGGTGCGATCATATGATCGCCCATATGAACCTGGGGGTCAAGGGGGTCAAATTTGACCCCCGGGCGATCATATCATCGCCGGGCCCCCAAACTGCCTGTCTGTCTTATGCCCAATAAATTCGTCTGGGGGCCTGACCTGGTGGTAGACTGACCCGGTCGAACTTTTTTTGGATTGTCGCTTTCAGTCCCCCCACTAGTCTTTTGTCTCACCCTCTGTCTCCCACCACCCCC
>JADGKE010000164.1:0-10523 GCA_026954515.1 Cladochytrium tenue
CCCTTCTTTTCACTTTTCGGGAGGGCGAGCCAGATACTTGTGGGGCTGGAGCTGGAGCTTACCAAATTCTTGCAGACCGATATGCTGCCGATGGAGCCGTTCGTACCCGTTAACCCCTATGAGAAATTGGTGCCGCCTCCGCCCGTAGCTACCAACCCGCCTGTAAGATCATTGTTTGAGATGACGGATGCCTGAGCGGCCTGGGTTTGCGGGTCGGAAACGAGGAGGGTAGAATGTGCCCCGAGCGACGAAATATTTCACCTTTTAAAAACACACCAACCTTTTTTTTTTCCTCGGCAGGCCACTCCATCCCCGTCGTCGACTCCGAAGAAGGTCAAGGTGGACGCGGTCATCCGCGACGTCAAGGCGGTCGTCGCAAAGGCCGAGCCCAAGTCGGTGCTGCTGAGCGCAAAGCTGGCCGAGCGCCTCCGGCCATCTGGTACACCGGCCAAACCCCCGCCCAGTAACAAGTGCGTATTTTGTCTCTGCCACGACAAATACCTCCTTTCCCATCAAATTCTTTTACCACATAATAGCCTCCTTGCTGACGCCTCCCTCTTTGCCTTCCTAATCAACTTGCCTGCAAACGCCAGGGGCTCCTTGAAGCCGGGGAAGGTCGTCGAGACGCCAAAGTCCCCCACCGCCTTCGGAGGAGTCTTTGGCTCCAGCTCCACCCCGGCAAAAACGGGACTCTCGTTCCCGCTCGTGGCGACGCCGCTGCCGACCTCGGCGCCTTTTGAGTCGCAAAGCAATGACACAGAGCCGGAGCCGCTGCCCTCTCCTCCGGCCCAACAGCCGCTATTCGGGGCTGGTGCGCTCGGAGCCGCCGCCGCTTCTGGCCCGGCGCTGGCCCCAACACCGCTGTTCTCGCCATTTGGTGGCTCCACGGCAGGAAGGCCCCAGCCGGACTTCAAGGCTTTCTCGGCCTCTGTCGCTGAGGCACCTCCCAGTTCGGCCGTGATAGTGCCACCTTCGGCGCCCCTGGTTGTCAAGATTGACGCTGTGGAGCCGACAGCGACCACCGTTTTGAGTGAGGACGAAGTTATTGCTGCGGTGCGTTTGATTGAATTGATTCGCGAATGTTTTTTTTTGGGGGTGGAGGGGTACAGATCTTCAAGCGAGAACAGCTCAACCCACCTTGGTGCTTACCCGTTCATATTACAGGTTAAGAACGAGGACGGCCTCGGCCTGCCATCCTTTGACTTCTCATCGTCCGCTCCCGCCGTCCCGGACGTCCTCGAGTCGCTCAACACGCACGACCTGCGTGCCGCCACCGCCGACGAGTCCTCTCTACCCACCTTTGACATGGGCGTTGTGGCCCGCGCGTCGAACGCCGCCGACGCCGCTAGTGTCGCGGCTCCGGCGCCGGGAGGGTTCAAATTTGCGCCTATCGGTTCTGGCACTGCTGCTACGTCGTCTTCGGCTGCCGCAGCCGCGAGCGCGGGACCTTGGACGTGCGACACGTGCCTGGTCCCGAACAAGGCGGGTGACAAAAAGTGCGTCGCGTGTGAGGAGCCTCGCCCCGGCGCCCAGACTTCTGCACCCGCGGCAGCCGCGCCGGCGCTGG
This sequence comes from Cladochytrium tenue, assembly GCA_026954515.1. Classification (NCBI taxonomy): domain Eukaryota; kingdom Fungi; phylum Chytridiomycota; class Chytridiomycetes; order Cladochytriales; family Cladochytriaceae; genus Cladochytrium; species Cladochytrium tenue. Next base: position 1,568 of record JADGKE010000164.1, read on the forward strand.
GCGGCGGATTCAAATTCACGCCTCAGAGCGGTTCTGGCGCTGCTGCTGCCGCTTCTTCTTCAGCAACAGCCGCATCGGGGCCTTGGACGTGTGATACGTGCCTGGTCCCGAACAAGGCGGGCGACAAAAAGTGCGTCGCATGTGAGGAGCCCAGGCCCGGCACCCAAACTCCGGCAGCGGCGCCGGCCGCACCTGCACCGGGAGGAGGATTCAAGTTCACCCTTCCAAGCGCTGCAAGTTCTGCCTCTTCCGAGCCCTGGACATGCAGCACGTGCCTGGTCCCAAACAAGGCGGGCGTCACGAGGTGCGTTGCGTGTGAAGAACCCCGTCCGGGTGTCCAAGGTTCAGTACCGGCAGTCGCGCCGGCTGCGCCGGGTGGATTCAAGTTTGCTCCTGCGAGCGGCGGATCGGGCTCTGCCGCTTCTTCATCCGCTCCAACCTTGGGGCCCTGGACGTGTGACACGTGCCTGGTCCCAAACAAGGCAGACGACACCAAGTGCGCTGCATGTGAGACACCCCGCCCCGGTGCCCAAGTTGCAGCGACGGCGGCGGCCGCGCCGGCGGCGCCGAGCGGGTTCAAGTTCACGCTCCCGAGCGGCGGTTCAGGGTCTGCCCCGCCAGCCTTTGTCCCGCCCACCGCTGGTGGCGGCGGCGCACCAGACTTCTCGTCGCCCTTCTCCGGCGCTGCGACCTCGGGCTCGGCCTTTGGCGGCGGTGCGACAGCCGCGTCGCCGTTCGCCGCATTTTCGTCGTCGCCATCGTCAGCACCCGGAGGGTTCACTTTCAAGCCCGCTGACTAGCCGCTGGCTAAGGAGGATCCCGCACCTTCCTTGTGTGCTCCGCCGAGCGCTAGTTTATCCAGGGGTTCAGTTTGGGCGGGGCTTTCATCTTGATTTTGTTTCATCGTGCTCTCGCCATTGGTCTTTCAACCTTAAATTCTCCTTCCGCTCAAGCGGCTCTCCCTTCGTTCCTTCATTCCCCTCCCTCTCCCACTTCTCTCCTTCCTCACTACGTTTCCTTGTCGCTCTCTACTTCTTTTGTCAACAGGCCCAGGTGGGACCGTCCAGGCCGGTTGCGCGGTTCTTATCCCACAACCCACTCCAAGCCTCCCTCCCGCCTCTGCGATCCCGCTAGCCGCGGAGGACTTGGGCTTTTCAGCCGGAATAAAGTTGCGCGACGGGCCACGAACTTGCCTCCCCCATCCCTCCCCGTCCTCTGTTCCTCCAGTTGCGGCCGGCAAGACGCAGCGCTCTAAAACTGTATCAGTTTTTTTTGCTTGTGATGGCGGCCACACATGGTATCATCACATGTCGACGCCGCCGGCACACTTGCTGGGCCGCTGCGCAGATGGCCGTGCTGGAGGAGCCGCTCTTATTGCTGCAGGCCTGAATGGGTCAGGTCAGGGATGTGGGAGTGGTGGGAGAGGATTGATTGGTCTGAGTGCATTTTTGTCGTGCTCATCATTGATGATGAGATGCAGGTTTTGCAAGCTGACCAGTTTTTATTCATGCACATCGTGGTAGAAAAAAGCTTCTGTGCAACCTTTGGGTGGACAAACATGGTGGGCATGCGGCTGTTCCACCAAACCTGGGCATGCATGCAACACGGTACCACAGGCCCAAGCCGGCTTCTTTATGTGCCGACGGCCTGGCGGTTCGGCCGCTCGCTCGTTCGGTCGCGTGACGGGTCCAATACAATACGGGGAGGGCTTCGGGGAAAAGGAACACAACAAACACAATAACAAGCGAGGCCCAAACCCGCCTCCCCACCCGGCCTCGCACTTGCGCCCCTCTGAAAGACCTCATCATCATCTTCATCCAAACTGCTGCAACCGTGAAGGTTGAATAGACCAGGAGGGAAATAAGCATGGCCATGTCTACGCTCGCCAGTGTGTTGGCCGTCGCCCTTTCCATCCATGGCGCTGCGGCTCAAAGCAGCGCCACGCCGTTAATGGTGAGTCACATTCCACGTCTTTACGCAAGCGCTTACGTTTGCCTTTCCTCGCACATCCCCCGCTTCCCACTCTCTTCCTCATGGACTTAGGGATGGAATTCGTACAATCAGTACTCGTGCACTCCCACTGATAGCACTATGAGGAGCTCGATCAACGCCCTGGCTGACAACGGCTTTGTGGCCGCCGGCTACAAGGTGTTTCAGATCGATTGTGGCTGGCAATCCTACACGAGGAACAGCACCACGGGCTCGCTTGCGGTCGACTCTACCAACTTTCCGAGCGGCCTGAAGCCCCTGGCGGACCTTGCGCGCCAGCGTGGCATGGTGTGGGGAATGTACACCGACGAGGGCGTCCTCGCCTGCGACACGGCGACCCCGCGTCCGGGCTCGCTCGGACACGAGGCCGCCGACGCCGCCTTCTTTGCGAGCCTGGGCGCAGTCTACGTGAAGGTGGATAACTGCTATGTTACGTCTGACTCGAACGCTCCGAAAACGGCCAGGACCGACTTTCCTTCGCGCTTCGGGAACATGACAAAGGCCCTCCGCAGCAACGGCATCGACCTCGCACTGGCCTGCCAGTGGGGGGTACCTTACAGCTCCTCGACTGGTCTCGAGGGCCCCGACCAGTGGGCGCCCGCCGTGAACTACACCAGCTACCGCCTGTCCGATGACATTACCAACGACTGGGTGTCGGTGATCCGCATCTCCAACCAGCTAATGCACATCGCTCTCGCCGGCCGCACCGGGCCTGGCGCCTTTGCCGACGCGGACCTGCTAGAGGTCGGCAACGGCCAGCTGACGCTTGACGAGTCGCGCTCGCACTTTGCCCTCTGGGCCATGGGCAAGTCACCGCTGTTCATCTCCACCGACGTCGCCGGCGCCTCGGCAGACACGCTTGCCATCCTGCTCAACACCCGCCTGATCGCCATCAACCAGGACTCGCTCGGACAGCCCGTCAAGCTCGTGCAGCGCTGGTCCAACGACAGAGACCTGTACGCCGGCGCCCTCGCCGGCGGCGACGTCGCCGTGCTGCTCGTCGAACACGGCGGCTACGCCCGCACTCTGACCGTCGACTTTGCCACCCTCGGCATCGCCTCAGCGGACGTGCTGGACCTCTGGACCGGCGCCACCTCGACCGGCGCCACCTCCTACTCCGCTGCCGTCGGCGCCCACGGCAACGTCGCGTTGCGGCTGTCGCGCGTCACGTACACGACGACAGCAGCCCCGACCCTGAACTGGTACGAGGCCGAGTCCGCGACGCTCAGCAACGGCGCGAACATCCAGACCTGCACCGGCTGCTCCGGCGGCAAGAAGGCCGGCTACATCGGCACCCTGACCTTCACCGGCGTGCGCACGTCGCAGGCCACCACCAACGTGCGCTTCGACTACGTCAACGGCGACGTGCAGTTCTCCTTCTCCAACTACACCAACGCCCGCGGCGCCTCGGTCAGCGTCAACGGCGGGACCGCCACCGAGGTCTACTTCCCCATCTCCGGCTACAACTGGGACACCGACGTCTGGAAGTCCTTCCTCGTCGAACTGTCCGGCTTCAACACCTCTGGCCCCAACACCATCACCATCAACGGTGGCACATACCTCTCGCAGTACGCGCCGGACTTTGACCGCATCGGTGTAGTGGCTTAGGCGCTGGCTGCCTGCCCCCTTCTCCAAACCCCTTGAATGTCCTTGTAAAAAAATGTCCAAGCAGATTTGTGTTCTTGCGTTTGGCTGACCTCTGACAAATATATGGGAAAATTGACTTTTTTTTCAAAAACGAGAATAATGGCAAACAGGGTATAGAAAGTGATCGAGAAGGGAATCACGAGGCGATGGAAAATGTATGTGCCAAATGTTGGGGTTGAACCCAAAGCCATGTGATTAAGAGTCGCTTAGTTTTCTGTTCTCAAAGCCGGAACCCTCACCTCATTCACAGCCAGCCACACACCCTAGATCGCTCACAACATGGCAAAGGGACTGCTCTTGTGATATTTGTTCTGCAAATTGGCTGGAAAAGGTTGTTCTGAAAATCGGCTGGAAAGGGCTGCAAGCTCCTGAAGCTGAATCAATAAACAGATTGCCATATATGGTGGTACCACTACAATTCCGCAGTCTCGATTCGAAATCTCCCACGAACCCCACCCTTGTAACCTGTCGGAACGCAGTTTGAGCCACATGGCTCAGCATATTTCAGGTTCTTCAGAGAACAGGTGCGTTCTCTTGCCAGTGTTACAGTTCTGTTTCACGATGGCTGTGTCAATAGAGCCTTGACACGTTTGGTACATGGAGAACTCAGCCAATGGGGTTTCACAGTCACATCACACTCAAGGGGCCTTTCAACCGAATCATAGGGGGCACTAACAAGCATACTACTAGTTATGACGGGTGATGACGGCATGAGTGTATGAAGACATTCCGTCGAGTTTCAAAACGTCCAAACAAAACAACCTCCTTGTCCCAACAATCAGACCCTCCAAGGTGTAAACCACCACCTCTCTCCCCCCCCCCCTCCTCCGGTCAAGAAAACATCTTCGCATACGCGCGGCGCTCCCTCTCCGCGCGCTCCTTCACCGCCTTCTGCGCGGCCGCCAGCTCCCTCGCGACGCCGGCATCCCCCGGCATCAGCGCCGCCGCCGCCGTCAAGTCCGCCACCGCGGCATCGGCGTCGCGCGCCGCCAGCCGGGCCTGCCCGCGGCGGAACAGCGCCTTGCACCGGTCTGCGGGGCCGCACACATCGGAGACGCCGGCAGCCTGCGCAGCCGCGGAAGAGCGCAGCGTGTCATCCAGGTCCAGCACCTGCGTCGCGCACGCGACGGCGCGCGCGTACTGCGTCTGCTTGATGTGGCACTTTTTGTTTTTATTGGAGGGGGGGGGGGAGGAACGTTTCGTTGGCGGTCGGTTAAATGTGATTTTTACGGTATGATAGAGATTTGCTTACCATCGCAGAGTTGGACAGACATGCGATCTTTGTGGAGTAGTACGTTCGCTTCTGCTCCTTGGTGACCTCGTCGAGGTCGACAGGGTCCGGGTGGAACTCGTTGAGGTAGCGGATCGCCTTCTCGTACTTGCTCACCGCCAATCTGAAAGCACCCTGGGGAAGGGGGGGGGGCGCAACAATTAGTCGAGATCTGATATGCAAACCCAGAACACGAACGCCACCGCCATACATCTTCGCCCCATCCCCGCACAAATAAATAAACGAGCACTTCCTGTACCTTTTTAAAATGGTCGTTTCCAATCCCCTTCAGTTGAGCAGCAATGGCCATCAGTGTCGAAGGGTCCTTTTCTCCGCGGTAGTCCACTGGGTAGTCTTCGAACGTGTCGCCGTCTGCTGGTGCCGGCTCGTCCTTACCGCCGTCCTCGCCGTCGGGGACCACGCCGGCGTCTTCCACCACCACCTTCTCCACCGGTCGGTCGTTCTCGCCCGTCGCCCCGTGCTCGATGCGCCGGATGATGGACATGCCCTGGGTGCAACAAAGTAGGTGGAAGGGGGTGAGGAGTGAGATCGATGTGGACGGACCGTGGGGCACGGGCGCCATTACCTTGACCACCTCGCCAAAGACGACGTGCTTTCCGTCGAGGTGAGCAGTGGGGACGGTGGTGACGAAAAATTGGCTGCATGTCGCAACGCCGTCGTCGTAGTCAGCGCGTTGAGCGGCTCACAATTCAGCGAGGAATGCGGTTTACCTTCCGTTGGTGCCCGGTCCAGCATTCGCCATGCTCAAAAGACCGGGCCGGTCGTGCTTAAACGTGAATGCCTCGTCCTCAAAGCGGTCGCCGTAGATACTCTCTCCGCCCGTCCCGTCGTGGTTTGTAAAGTCTGGCCAGTCATGTCTCAGCAAAGCGATACCCGGTCTCAATAATTGCTCGACCGCAACCTGGTTTTTTTTTCTCCTCTCTCTCGCCCTGCCCCTCGGTGCGCACGAACTAAACCAGCCAGCAGTAGCGCACACCACCGCCTACCTCCGCCCTGGATCATAAAGCCCTTGATGACGCGGTGGAACGTCGAGCCCTTGTAGGACAGGCGCCGGCCGGTGGCCTCGGACACGCGGTCGCCACGGCATAGCTCCAGGAAGTTTGCGGCGGTGCGTGGCACAGCGTCGGCGTACAGCTCAAACACGACACGGCCCGCGGGCTCGCCGCCAATCGACAGGTCCATGAACACGCGCGGGCGCGCGGCGGCGGCAGCTGCTGCTTCGGCGGGCATGATGACGGCGGGCAGGCTGTGGGTTGGACTTGATTGTTCTGTGGAGTTCGATTATAAACTGACTTGTCAAGTCGAGGAGCACGAACAGCGTTGCACAGTAGCTAATAACCCGCTCACTTACGTCATATTCAATGAAACGTCCTCTCGGCCCGGGGGTGGGCGTTGAACTGCTGCACTTCGGCGGCATTTGCCGCAATCAGGTTAAAGACACGTCCCTTGCAAACGCATGAAGCTTTTGTGCTGCGTTTACACAAAATGGACCGAAATGCAAGTATCATCTATTTTTCGGAGCATCTGTCCTATCTGTGTGAGGCTTCTTCCCAGAATCTTACCCTTTTCTCGCCAAGCAACTCATCCCGGTCGTTGCGCGCCCTACACCTCCCGTCTCTATCTTCCTTCGATGCTCACTGCATCCCAAGAAGCTCGCGCCCCACCAGCAACGCCGCAAACCCGCCGAGCACCGCCGTCGCACCTACCACTCCGTTCGAGCGTGCCCCACCATACAGCACGTCCCTCGTCGTCTGCTCGCCCGCAGCCGCCACCGCCGCCACCGCCGTTGCCGTCGCCGACTGGCTCTCTTGAATCACAGAAAATCCGCCGTCTGAAAAAGAGGTCGAAGTCCCCGCAGCCGACAAAGTGCCTGGCTGGCTCTCCTGCGATACGGTGATGTCGCTGTTCCCATCCGCCGTCGAGCTTGCCGAAGCCGACAGCGACGACGACGACGACGGCGGTGGCCCGGGCCTCTGGCCCGAAAGCTTCACCAGCTCCCGAAGCAGGCCAAGAGCAGCCGCTGGCCGGTCCACAGGGACCATGTGCCCAGCGCCTGACACTCGGATGTACGTCAGCCCGCGGTCGTCAGCCACTATGCGCCCGGCCGGCGTCGTCTCGCCATCTGGCGTCCAGTTCTCCGTCGCTGGCACCCCAGTCGTGAAGCCAGTGGCGTTGCCCCATCTGAAGAATTGTTGATAAGCGTCAGCGGACAATAGGAAGGAGGCAGAATAACTTGAGCGCGACTTGAGAAAGGTGCGTGGTGGGAAAGGGACGGAGAAGAGGTGACGAAAGGCAGAGGGGGGGGGGGAAGGGAGGCAGTCAGAAGAAAAAAAAAAGGTGACCCACGTTAAAATCCCGATTGCTCGCTCGAGCCCCACATAGTTGAGCACGTAGTCGAGATCCCCTTCGTATATGAGCACGGGCAGGCCGCTATCCAGCAGATCGGGCAAGACAGCTTTCGCCTCCAGCAAAACGGTAGCATCGAGTGTAGCGCCCACCACTGCGGAGCACTCGGACCATCCACCCACTTCGACTACCGCGGTCGGTAGTGGTAGTACGTTCAAGCTTGACTGCACGGAGGTGCTCTGCGCGGGGTGAGAGTTCGGGTATGGCGAGTTAGAGGAGATGCAACGAAAAGCCGTTGGTAAGATTAAATTTTCATACGGCACGCGGGCTTACGTTAAGGTATACAGTCAAGGCGCTGGTTTTGGCAGTCAATACATCACATGGTTCGTTAATGTTGTAGCTGTATACGCAGGTGATGTCGCTGTGGTTCGCCTTCCACGCACTCATATAGGAATTTAGGTCGCAGCTGCGAGAATGATGTGGAGTGAGAACAAGCTGCGCTGTGACAGGCTCAACCCATCCTCCTCCTCCTCCTCCTCCTCCTCCTGCCCTCAACGTATTCCCTTCCTGCAACTGCTTCTTATCTGCCATCATTTCAGGGTGAGTTCCATACTTATAGGGAATACTTGAGATATTCGTGCTTGTGCAGTAGTAGCATTCCTGTGCGATCTGTTCCGCCAGCGCCAGCGCCGCCAAGTCGTCATCGAAAAACCCAGACTCGTTCAAAAACACGGCTTGGTCTAGATAATGTTGCTTGTTCGTCAGCTGGGTTTCCTGGTCCAAGAGGCCGTCCCCGATCGAAATGCCCTGGAGGCGGATCTGAAATTGCCCGGAGGCAGTGGTAATTAACATGATATGGAGAAACAGCCAAAGCAACACTCACGGGTGATCCATCGGACAAATACGGATAATCCAGTATCGCCTTCGAAATGTATGATCTGGTGTCGAGTGCAGGCCAGCGACGCAAGGATGATCAGAATGGTTCCAAGCAGAAATGCTACAGGCTAACGAACATGTAGACGCTAGCGTATGATTCTCCAGCAATGAAGAGGTCGTAATCCTTGGTCTCTTCGAAGGTAGTGTACCAGCCGTCCAAAAAGGTCAAAAAGGTCTTGGCGAGCTGCGGGTGCGTAAAATAAATAGTATTAGCAGTTCATTCTACATTCCGTTTCACACAATATTTCTCTTACCGTCAACTCTGAGGTTTCGAGAGTATCAGAGAACGAAAACCCAGTGCCCACCGGCTGCTCGACGTAGAGGATGTTGGCCACGCCGTTCCACGAGTACGGGTTCGCCTCTAGCGACCCGTCGTCTTGCATGAGGAATGGGCCGTGTTCCTGAAACAAACCGGCAAGGGAGGAGCTGCGTTGAGTAGGTTAGCACAAGGCCTTCTCAGATATGCGCAATAGAGAAAAAAAAAATCGCACAGACACCAGAACGAACCATCCGGGACCTCCGTTGAGCCAGATGACGAGGTCCGTCGACCCGCCGGATGCTGCAGGCGTCGTCACATACCAGAAGAATATCTTTGCAGTGTCGTTTGCAGCCTTGAGGCAAATAGCTGTCAAAAAAAACGAGCTGACTTCCCCATAAAGGTTTGACAGCCCCTGCCAGTCTCGCACGAGACTTGCTTACCACAGGGATGTAGCCGGCGTACTGTCCAGCCAAATGGCTGGCATTCAC
>JADGKE010000165.1:0-10491 GCA_026954515.1 Cladochytrium tenue
GAGGAACGTTTATATTAGGTGCGCAGTTAAGTCTGACAGCAAAAATAGGCGGGAGAGGGGGGGTGCTGGTATGCCAGCAGTTTCCATGACGTACGGCGGGACCGCAGCTACGACGGAATAGGTTCGCGGATCCGTCGCGGCGCACGATACAGGAGGACATGGAGTCGGACTGACGCTCGCGCAAGGAGCCGGATGGTGACGAAACGGCAGAGCTGATGCCGAATGATTCCAAGTTGATGCTCTGGGACCTGCTCAGCGAGCTGGCGCGGGTGGCGCGGACCGAGACGGAGTCCATCGAGTTGGAGCGTTCCATCTTCTTATGGACGGCCTTGGTGACTCCGTCGGCAGTGGTCCACAATGGCACGCCCATGACGTTCGAGTAGACGCTTGCGACCGAGTTCTGGGCCGGGGTGGCCGTTTTGGCGTTTGGCATGAAAGGTGCGGCGGCCTTGGATTCTAGGGGGGGCTTAGGTGAGTGAATGCGTGAGTAGGAGGGAGGGTTGGTAAGGGAGCATATGCGGCTGGGTGGAAAGTAAAGTTTAAAAATGTTAAGAATGTGTGGAGGGCTTTACTTACGCGCTACGTTTCCGGTGAATGCCATGACGCCGGCAACAGTCCGTTTCAATACATCTACGAGTGCATGAGCGTGTGAGAAAGAGGCAGAGAGAGAGTTAGTGAGTGGGAGAGAGAGAGAGAGAGAGAGAGTGTGTGTGTGTGTGTGTGTGTGTGTGTGTGTGTTGTGTTCGTTTGTGAGGGCAAGCGAGTTGGTGTGTTTCTGGCAACTAACCGTACGGTTTCTTCTCTTTAGGATCTGTGGCTAAAAGAAAAACTAAGCCGAAAGAAGCAAAAAAAAAAAGAACAACGTACTCCTTGCGTTATGGACCGCGGTGGCCGCCATGTCTGCCCCGTGTGCGACCAGTGGGAATGCTGCAGCAGCAGCGGTTGGGTCCGACACTGAGGAGCGACACCGATGGTTTAGAGAGTTTTTTCTGATTCAGGCTGATAGGCTTGTGGCAGGAAGTAGTCCCGCACGGGAAGGGAAAGAGGCGAAGGGGGGGAGAGAGAATGTCGTGGAGTCGGTACATGCAGGGCCCTGCTTACTCGATTTTGCGGAAAATGCACCGAGGGCGGTGTTTACACCGAGTTGGGCTGATCTCTTCAGGTCGACTTTCTCGCCGGATGCTAGTCCGCCAACGGCGTGGCCGACGGCACAGGCGATGCCGCCACAGATTGACTGGAAAGCGTGGGCTGCGGTGGGATTCATGCCGGTGGCCTGTGTGAAGCCGGTGGCCAGGGCGTTGGCCATGCCGAAGGCAAGGTTGGCGCCAAGCTCCGGGCCGACGTATTTCTTAAGTCATAGGCGCGCAGGCGTGCAAAGAGGTGGTGGGGTGGGGGGGAAACGAGTAAACAAGTTGAATTCATTACATTAGCCAGTAGCATTTTAAGTTTAGCTTTACTCACAAGCCCATTTCTCGCTCTCTTATATTCATGAGAGTTGGAGTTTTGAGTTTTAAAGCAATTTAAATTTTTTAGCTGCAAGTACCGTCGCAGAGAGTGCCACTCACTTGCCAGTAAGACTTTCGTGGGAGAAAAGGGAGTGAATGAACAGTTAGCAAGAGCGGTCAAAGGGATTGCTGCCAAAAGCGACATCGACTTCGACTCACCGGCTCAGCGGGTGTTGGTCCTACCAACGCTGGTGGAGGTCCTTCCAACCCTGGTGCACTGCTGGCCTGCGATGCGGTGGACCCCCTTGGAGTGACAGCTCCCGCATACTAATAGATTGTGAAAGACCACCGCATTGACCGCACTTAGAATAGAAAAGAAGACTAAAACGGCAACGTTCGGGTACCCGTAGGAAGAAAAAGCGGGGAGGTAGGGGGATGGGGGTGGTACGGCTGTTGGAAACAGTACCGACACATCCGGATCCGATTCCATGGAGCTGCGGCGGGCCAGCGCATGCCTAACTTGGGTGTTACTAACGGGGCCGCGGCCGCTGCGGTGTCGTAGAACGGCGTCGAGTCCATGACGAGCGGCGCGGCCTACAGTGTCTACGTGGACTGTGGCGGCAGCTTTGGCAGAGTCGATGGCGAAAACGGCAGCGAACGCGAGAACGGCAGCGAAGGCGACAAGGAAGAAGGTGGCTGTGGCGAAGGCGGCAGCGGCAGCGCGTGGGTGGGCGTGAGAATGGCGGCGGCGACGCTGGACGACGACGGCGGAGGGGGGCGCGGCAGCTGGCGCGACGGAGGGCGACGAGGCGAACATTGTGGCCGTGTCATGTGTCGGTTGGGGCCTTTTGGGCGTCTTGCCGAGAGCCAGTCTCTCACAGCTGATTGGCGCGATTGCACTTTAGGCTTGCCAATTTAGGCGGATAGACACAGCCCGGCTGAGCACGAGCATCGAGTCTTATCCTTTTGTCTGAGCCGGTCAGTGTGCACTCTCAAGGTTCACCACTCACAGGCACTTCTGTCTCTCTGTTACATTCGATGTGGCCACCCGATTGGTGCGATTACATTTGCCGTTTAAGCGAACAGACTTAGTGGAGTGTGTCTTGCCAAAACTGCCAGGCTGTGTGGGCGGTGTGACATACGTATGTGTTACACTCAGTCTCGCTCTCTCTCTGCTCCTCCGGTTAGCACATGAGAAAGACACTAGATCATCAAAGTCATCCACGTGATCTGCTAAATTTTTTGAGAAGGCAAGAACGTCAGGGCAAGGATATCACAAACGTTGCTTTGGACAAGACGAAGCACTCACTGTTGTAAGCACACGGCTAGCATGATTAGACGCCCTGTACGGAGGGAACCACATAATTGGCTCATTGATCCATGAAGGGCCACGTTGCAATCTGGAAACTACGACGCCATTGCGGTCGGCTCGACAACCCCAGCTCTTGGAATCAATCTGTATTTGGCGTTTAGCTTCGCCATACTCATTGTTTTGTTAATTTTTTAACGGTACAGTGAGGGGGTAGGATTTCACAAACTATAAAGAAAAAATACGGCGATCTAGTCGAAGCAGTTGCAACCCTCGGTAGATTCGCTCCGCTACATGCCCTCCACCGCCTGTGCCACTTTACCCTGACCGTCAGCCCCGCCGACGTCATCTTGACTAAGCAGCTCACGGCCTGGTGTTGGCGACATGCCGCGACTATCACGATGCCGCGATGGCGATGGGCATCATAAAATTTTTGAGGAAGAAGTGGATGCTGCGCCTCCCACACATGTCCACAGGATCGCAGTCGTGGGCCACGGTAGACACCAACGACGACACTGGCCCGACCCCCGTTCATGTGGTTCCTTCTCCACCTCAAGGTTCCATTGCTGCCGACGCCGCTGCCGACGCCGCTTTTAAGAGCATCGTCCGCGGCCATTTCGCCTCGCTCTCAAGCGACCTTCACCAGCCTTTGATCGACCCGGTCCTGCTCGCCTCTGCTTTCGTGTCCGACCTGTCTACTCGCGCTTGGCTAGGCTTCAGTCCCGGTATTCTTACACTCGAAGGAGTTCTCGCATATTTCAGGTCCATATTTTACAGTGTTGAGACAATTTGTGCCAGAATCGACGGTTTTCCTGAGTCCATCCATAAGGACGCAAAGGTGGCCTGGGTCTTCACAGCGTGCTGCTGCAAGGTACGCTGGTTTCTTCTCAGAGATTCTTTAACTGTGGATCCATCAGTCAACGCAGATGTACAAACCTCCCGAGCAAGATTTCATCGCAATTATCAAGGTGACTGCCGAGTTTGCAAACACGGCTGCTAGCACTCTCACCGGTCGAACCAGCCAGCCCAAGTCCCCAGGTTCCGTAGCCTTGGTGGGAGAGTGCCTTTCTGTTATTTTGCAGGCCACCTCTTTCTGCCACGAGGAGTGGATCTCACCTATCCGTGAGTTAAACTTCCCTTTGACAGCACAAGGTACTAACCGTAACACTGTTCACATTAGAGAAACGACAGCATAAGTCTCCAACTGATCCATCAAGGATTGCCAATCAGCGAGAAAAAGTCGATAAAGCTGCATTGCCCCTAAATGGATGGACAAATCGTTACGGTATGTTCGACGAGATCTCTTTTCGAATCATGTCATGACATGTAAGCTTTTGTTATCCAGGCATAGTACCACTTGTCGCTGGTGACCATATACCGGTTTGTTTTTCAATGCTGTTCTCCGCTTAATCCTTCGCCCATATTTTGACCCAACCACAAGTCCATTGCCATGACATCCATGCAAGCTGTTCTTTCCTCGCTTCCCAAATCACTGGACTCTGCGAACCACCAGACCAAATATAACGTCATGCTTAGCTATCAGTATGTAATTGATGAATATCTCAGGAGTCAGGCCTTTCTTCTAACATTTTCCTTTGACACAAACAGATGGGCACACCAGACGACGGTGATACAGATTGCTGAGTTTTTGCGTGACTCTGGGCTTAGGGTTTGGATGGACCTCTCCCATATGAGCGGTTCCGTTTTCGCTACAATGCAGGCAGCTGTGCTGGAGAGTAAGATCTTTATCTCATGCCTGTCTCGCACCTATGGCGTGAGTGCATCTTTTCGTTGGCATGGCTATTATTCAATACTAACTGAAATGAAAGCAATCACCGAACTGTTTGAGGGAAATTCGATATGCGGCTGAGCAGCGGAAAGATATTGTACCCGTCCGTCTTGACAGCGGGCCGTTTGGAGAGTGCGAGTTTATAACAACTGGTCTACTCTACATCGATTTCACCGTCAACCTAAATACAATTAATCAAAATTTGAACCAACTCGTGAGTGAGATTCGTCAAGTGCAGAGAAACGGAGGTGGCACAAGCTTGGGAAAAACGATCACAAGCCTTGCTACAGAAATCAACTCAGACCCGGTCATGGCGATTATCGAAAGCAAGTTCAAACCGGTAATTGTCTTTGATCAGGTTGTCAACCGCGAGTATAGCCGCCAGGATGGCACTCGAAACTGGCTGGTGAAGGAGGTCGAGGATTGGATGGCGGACGACTCGGGCAAGAGAGTATTCTGGCTGCAGGATGTGGCCGGGTCAGGAAAGTCGGTGATTTACGCCACCGTGACACAAAAGTTTCGCCGAGCCGGCAAGCTTGCCGCAACGTTTCTATGCAATCACGCCATCACAGAACAGTCGGACCCGCGACGGCTGCTCCTCACCTTGGCTTATCAAGTCGCCAGCATGGTCTCAGCTCCCGCCAGAGAGCGCTTGAGCCGCCTTTCGGTCGAAATGATTCAAAGAGAGTCACTTAACGCCCTCTTTGACCGCTTGATTGTCGACCCTCTTCAGCAGTTTACCGGAGACAGATGTGTCGTCACCATAGACGCCCTTGACGAATCCGCTCCTCCCTACAGTAAAGCACGAAAGGATCTTCTGAAGCTGCTCGCTGACGGGTGGAGAATGGTGTCTGATAGAGTCCGCCTCCTGGTCACTAGTCGCCTAAGTGAAGACATACAATCCATATTCGCAGCCCACGAACCGTTTGTCATTGAACTCGACGAGGCCAGGAATCTCGAAGACTTAAGGAACTTCTCTTTACACAGAATGAAGCATGTTAAAGACGCGTCTCTCTGCCACTAACCAACTGCAAGTGGGTCAACTTGCACAGCGCGTTGCTGATGCGGCCGGCGGACTTTTTGTCTGGATCGTCATTGCTTATGATAATATTATTTGCAAAGCCGATGACGTATGGGCCTCTGTTGAAGAGGTCGAGCAGATGCATATGGGCGATGCGACGCCTATCCAAGCCCTCATCAATCTCTACAGCCGTAGCCTCAGAGAAGCCTACTCTACCTGGGCAAAGGCGGACCTTCACACCTATAGGATCGTTGTCGGCTGCCTCCTACAGCTACGAGAACCGCTGTCAGAGAGAGGGCTTGCTACTCTGCTTATGATCCCTGAACATACCGTCCGTCGTTGCTTGGCTCCTATTCAATCGTTGCTGAATTTTTCCAACGGGTTGGTTAGGGTCATGCACAAGTCCGTCGCAGAGTTTCTCTCTGTGTTCAACGACGACGGGTTCCAACTCGATGCTGCGCTGTGTGAGGCCACCTTGAGCAAAGGATGCATCAAAATGTTCATTCAGAGTGAAGCAAAATGAAGACTAGGGCGTGGCGACTATTGATGGGATACGATTCTCCGGAGGTTTTTGACGAGCCTCTAAAGTACGCGATTGCGCATTGGACAGAGCACCTATTAGCTACGTCGAAGTCCCCTGTTGATTGGCTTGAGTGGAAACAACTCTGCTCAATGGACTTCTTGGGACCAATTCTCTTCTGCTATTCTGTTGTTAGAGGCCATGATAGCATTTTACGATGGTTGTTATTGGCGGAAGGAGACGAGAAATTAAATATAGTAGCCAGGGCCGAACTTATGAGACTATTGCCTTCGACTCCTCTCTATGAAGCGGCGAGACGTGGTCATGCCAAAGTTGCAGAAATTCTTATTACAAGCGTCGGGGCTGATGTGAATTACCAGAACCCAAATGACGGTCAGACCCCATTGCGCGCTGCAACATTTATCAAGTCTGCAGAAATGGTTCGCGTTCTTCTAAAACACAATGTTGACACAAATATAAGGGATAAGCAGGAAAAGTCGGCAACGGAATATTGGAGAGATTTGTTTGACGACCAGCGGCGCACAGATGAGGTCTCTAGACGACCGTCCGAAATGGTAACGGCACGTCTTTTTTTTATCATTAAGAACACCGAGGTGACATGTTATTTAGCGCCTACTTCATATAGCCATCTTTCAGGAGAATATCGGAAAGGTACAAACATTTGTGAAAAGTCAGCAGTTTAAAACAGAGTGTACTACAATTGACAACGTAACGGGCCTTAGTCCTTTGTGATTAGCATGTGATCGCGGAAATCTTGAAATAGTGCAATTACTTTTCAACGGAGGCGTCAAGATTGACGACATGAAAGAAGGAGTGGATGGCCCCATTCATCTTGTTGCACGTCGTGGCCACACTGAAGTAGTTCAACTGCTTTTACGTAACAGGGCGAATGTTAATGCAAAGGGAGAGGATCAGCAGACACCATTGCATTACGCGACGAATTATCAGCAACTGGGAGTTATCAAGATCCTCTGTGATGCAAAAGCTACATTAGATGCCTATACACATGAAAAAAATGAAGCACCTGTCCATTACGTTTCTCGGAGTGGACAAACAGACATTTTGCGTCTTCTGCTGGATCGTAAAGCTTCTCTAGAACCGCGGGACAAATGGCAGTCTACTCCTCTGCACTGGGCGGCTCAGGGAGGACACACAGACGTGATAGCACTGCTGCTTGATCGGGGTTCTGACATTGAGTGTCTTAACGGAGGTGATTCTCGACCGGCGCATTTGGCGAGCGAAAAAGGACACACGGACGCCCTGCGTCTTCTGCTGGATCGTGGAGCCTCGCGAGATCCGCTGGACAAATGGCAATCCACTCCTCTGCACTGGGCAGCTCAGGGAGGACACACAGATGCGATAACGCTGCTGCTTGATCGGGGTTCTGACATTGAGTTTGCAATAGAAGTGGTTCCCGTCCTGTGCACCTGGCCGGAGAAAGGGGACATACAGACGCCCTATGTCTTCTGCTGGATCGTGGAGCCTCTCTAGAACCGCGGGACAAATGGCAGTCTACTCCTCTGCACTGGGCGGCTCAGGGAGGACACACAAATGCGATCGCACTGCTGCTTGATCGGGGTTCTGACATTGCTCTTCATACTTTCTCGCCAAAGTGACCGTGCCTTTGCCAAATCCACAATTTTTTTTGAACAAGGTTGTGTAGCTGGTGGGAGACATGGTTTGCCCTTTTGTGGCATTTGTTACCGACAACCGATGAGCTGTGACATGAACTACTTCGACACGAACAAAGGCGGCTTAAGGTTGACGCCCGGCGTCTCAGTGAATTTGCCTACAATTCAGCTGATTCTACTCACGCTGCGGTGCAGGTTGCGACCAAAGGGCTCGCACAGAGGTTGCAGAATCGAACCCGTACGAAGGAAAAACAAGACGCCACCTCCCCCACGTATGCGATGCCGGCAACGCTCACACGGAAGAAGCGGCGCAATCCAATGGGGCACTGTGGAAGCACCACACCTGATCTCTACGGGGTGCGGCGCAATCCGGTTCTTGCCGTAACGACGGGGCGTGACCTCCCTCACCTGACAGCTTTGCCGCTGTGCCCGTTCAGCCGACCCATCCGCGGCCAATCCATCAGTCTTATTTTTTTTGCGGCGCGGACTCCCGGAAGCTCAGATGGGAGATGGAGAGGGCAGCGGCGCAGTGCGGTCAAAGGTGGCAAGGCTAACTAATGGCCGGGGTCGCCCGAGTGCATCAAACCCAACACCCTTCCTCTCCTTGTTTTTCAATCCATCTACCGTGCCCAAGAAAGTACCCCCATGCCTCCCTCTGCCGACATCTCTGAGGACTTCGGGCTTGGCCACTCGAAGCCGTTGCCCGAACATCGACAAGGTTGTCGGCCGAGCCGGCAAAACAGACGACGTGCCGTGTCGTCAGGACCCCGGTTCGCCACGGTACCTGCGCCTAGGTCCACAAAGAGTGCCGATTTGAGCCACGTCAGCAACTTCTCCATCATCGACACCACCCTTCGCGAGGGCGAGCAGTTCGATTCTGCCGTTTTCGACAGGAAGACCAAGATCGCCCTCGCAAAGATGCTCGACGGATTCGGTGTCGAATACATCGAGGTCACCTCCCCCGCTGCGTCCAAACAGTCCCGACTCGACTACAAGGCCATCTGCAAGCTCGGCCTCAAAGCCAAGGTCTTGGCCCACGTCCGCTGCCACATGAACGACGTCAGGATCGCAGTCGAGACCGGCGTCGATGGGCTCAACGTCGTATTTGGCACCTCGGCGGTGCTCCGCGAGCCCTCGCACGGCAAGTCCATGGACTACATCATGCGCCAGGCCGAGGAGGTCATCACCTTCATCAAGTCTAAGGGCCTCGAGGTGCGCTTCTCGTCCGAGGACTCGTTCCGCACCGACCGCTCCGACCTCTTGGCGCTCTACAAGCTGGTCGACAAGCTCGGCGTCAACCGCGTCGGCGTCGCCGACACCGTCGGCTGCGCCAGCCCGCGCCAGGTCTACGACCTCGTCCTCAGTCGCCTCACCGTCTCCTGCGACATCGAGTGCCACTTCCACAACGACACCGGCTGCGCCGTCGCAAACGCCCACGCCGCCCTCGAGGCCGGCGCCACCCACATCGATACCACCGTTCTCGGGATCGGCGAACGCAACGGCATCACCCCGCTCGGCGGCCTCTGCGCCCGCACCTATGTCGCCGACCGGGACTACGTCGTCAACAAGTACCGCCTCACCGGACTCCGCGTCCTCGAAGACTTTGTCGCCGGTGCCGTGAACGTCCAGGTGCCGTTCAATAACTACATCACCGGCAGCTGCGCCTTCACCCACAAGGCGGGCATCCACACAAAGGCCGTCCTCAACAACCCGGACACCTACGAGATCCTGCGCCCGCAGGACTTTGGCGTCGAACGCCGCGTCAGCCTCGCCCACCGCCTCACCGGGCCGTCAGGGACCGCGCCAGGCAGCTTGGTCTTGAACTTTCGGACGACGAAATTAAGGACGTCACGAAGCAGATCAAGCGCCTGGCTGACATAGGGCCGGTCAGCGACAAGGATTCGAAGTGCTCCTTGAGCAGGCATCCAAGAATGGAAAGTAAATCGAGGTCAGGTACAGAATAATTTTTTTGGCTGAGAATTCCTACCATATCAAAATGACCCTTTTATTACTACAAGTGTGTCACTATTTCGCGTTCATAGGCATGTCTTGCACCTATCTCAAGGCGTCTTATCGACCCATTTTATACTCAATCTTCGTCCTATATTATCAAAATGGCCCTTTTTATTATGACAAGCATATCACTATTCCGCGTTCATTAGCATGCCTTGCACCTATCTGAGAGTGCCTTATTGACTCCTGTTATACTCAATATTCTTCGCTAGCCAATAAAATAGCCCCTACTACGACCACCCCCGTTCATGCACGAGCAGGAAAAGAAATGATGAGCTGTCTTTGCTGTTGCCTCCGGGAAAGCACTGGCTGCCGTAGTATTGCGACAGGCTGGTAGCAAGCGTTTGTCAGTAATTGATGTTCGCAAGCTTGGCGATACTTCTTTGGCTTGAAAGTATTCTTTGGGAGAGAGGGATTTCTTTAGTCTGGTCTGCCGAATTTCGTCTGTATATGGTTAACGTTCTGGGTGTACCGAGATAATATCACGGCAAAAAAAAGTACGATAGTGGCGTAGCTCAGACGCAGGTCATATAAGTCAAGACTAGTCAGCAACCTGCTTTATTGAGTCCTGTGCATTTCCTTCACCCGCCGCCGCAACCAGTCACTGCAGCTGATGGTTTCATACTTTGGTTTCTGCCCCTCAGGCACGCAGCTCTCGAGCACGGTGCACGTCTCTGACAGGCCAAATCCAAAAAAGAAGGGAATACTTATGCGCTCTCGGCCGCTTGTGTTGATTGCCCGG
>JADGKE010000166.1:0-10473 GCA_026954515.1 Cladochytrium tenue
CCCCCGAATCCCCCTCCGTGCCGCCCTCCCGCCGTCCTCCTTCGTCGCGTCTCTCTGCATCCCTCCCCTGTCCCCTTCGCAGCCATAGCCATGCCCCCCACAATGCATACGCTGCAGCTTTCTGCTTTCGGGGTCGTCAGTGTGTTATTCTTCCCGGCCTCATGGGTACTTGTGCACTACCTCATGGTACATCCAAAATGGTGCTTCTCCGACTTTTGCGTCGAGTCCATGGGCTCGCGTCGAGTTCCCGTACGAAACACCTTGGCCGTCTTCTACTGCTTCTTGGCCTTCTCCGCCATCTGCGTCTTTACGGCAAACAAGGTCCCTGTCGTGTCACGTATGCTACATGCGAGGGTAGCTCCATTGTCTGATGTACTAGTAGGAGAGGTATGATGCAGTCTTTAATTTTTTGTCTTCTTAGAGAATCTCTCTAATCACCCTTCCATACCACAGGTTGCGTGGTTCGTACTTTCTCTCATTGTTACACTCGTCGCTGTTCCCGCAATGATCTGGGCACCGTACTGGAACATGTGGGAAAGCATGGTCGTCGCGATGGAGTCAAACACTTGCTATGTCATGGACAGCATGGGCGACGGAATGTTTACATCGTGCTGGCCGTGGGTCCGGGTTGTTTACGAAACGATGATACTCACAACCGGCGATTCTCTGGCTCTGCTTTTCGGCCTCGTTTTCATACCGGTTTCTAAGAATAGTTTTCTGGCAACAGTTTTCGACCTTTCTTATACTTCTCTCTTACGCATCCACAAGTGGCTTGGATACACTTTGTTCTGGCTGGCCGCCGCTCATCTTGTTCTGACGATGATCTCATACGCCTTGGATCTCACTCCTCTCGCTCAGCTGTTCTTCACCGTGCTGTATTATCCCGCACCGTGGGGTAACTCGGATTACTTGTTCATCACTGGCATGATCAGCTTTATCGTTCTCGGATTTGTTGTCGTCACGTCTCTTTCTGTCGTCCGTCGTAACTTTTACAATTTCTTCTTCTGGACGCACATGCTTGTTTTCGTATCGATCGCCTTTGCCTACTTTCATGCTTCCATGTCTATATTCTACCTGATTCCGGGAATGGCCATGTACGGAGTGGATATCGTCCATCGGATGGTTTCGCGTTGCTTCCTTGCAAAGGTCCTGAATGTACGGCACGAATCGGGCGAATTTGCGACGTTCGTAGTAGAAACTAAGCTCGCAGCCTCAGCACAGCCAGGAAACTTCATGCGTGTCTGTCTCCCGGGTATTTCTAGTCATGAGTTTCATCCGCTCAGTATCGTCAGGGCGACCCCCACCTCGGCTACCTTTCTTGTCTCAGCTCCACGCGGAAGGCACTCATCCGAATGGGCGCACAAACTCGTCAAGGCCGCAGCTGAGTCGAAAACAGGGATCGTTCCGACGTCATTGCAACAAGCCGCCCTTCAAGGTCCCTTCGGTACCACATTAAGTCTTGCGAAACGTAATATTGGTTGCAACGATGCCGTCGTCTTTTTCGTTGGCGGCTCTGGAATCGCACCGGCTCTGGCGTCGCTGCACAAGCTACTTGGTGACCCTACGTTAGCTTTGGGGCACGACGAGAAAACTTCAAACGTAGCCACCGAGCAGCCCAAAAGAATTTTCCTATTCTGGTCAGCCGCCGTTTGTGACGAATCCGCTGGCTCGGCCATCTCCGTACTCGCACCATGGACTACACTCGCCAAAAGCCCAGTATCCCCGCTGCGCGTCCAAGTCTTTGATACGTCGACTCCAGGACTCGAAACGGGCACTGTATCCCTGCAAAACGATACGGACTACACTCGCGGCCGCCCACATCTTCTTGCGCTCCTCAATCGGCATGTCCTGCCCTTGACACAAAAGGCAAGCGATGTTGGTGAAGATCTCTCTGTTCGAGTGTTTGTGTGCGGCCCATCTGGTTTCTCGGATGCAGCCCTTGAGTGCGCCAAAGTGTTCAAGCGACAGAACCACGCTGTCAAATTGGATGTGGAGACTGAGTCTTTTGCGCTGTGATCGGGAATTTTTTGACCGATGTTTGGGGACCCCCTTTTAACCCTGGATACGCAGACTGTTTTTGTCCCCCCTCTCGCCATGAGCCTTGTTCGTTACGAAATCGAGTACTTCTTTTTCATCGAATTATCATATTATGAAATCAACAGTTCAGTTTAAATTGGGCTGTAGCCGCCAAGGCTAAATTAGTAATTCCCAGAACTGACTTAAGGATGTACATTTAGTCGATATTTGAGCATTAGGGAGAACTTGCTTGGAGTGTGACATCCGAGGAAATAGTGTTGGAGATAGCATCAGTTCAAAATTCAGTCTTCACGGGTATTTGTGAAGTACCCCGCGCAGGATTTCAACTGCTGTCTGGCTGAGTTGAACTCAAATCGCAACGTAGGCAGGCTTGATGTCAAGGTAGACAAGGCCTGGTCTAGCGGTGAGGGATTGGCCTGATTTTAGGTATTTAGGGATGGGATAGGCCTCTCAATAATTCACGGTGGGAACCGAATGAAGCTGAAAGGCCTACTCACTTTTTATGAAAGCATGCACTTTTTGCAACCCGAACAGCCATCCACTCTTGCGGACATTATTTCATGTGACTAGGAGGGTTAAGAGTTAAAATTCTCCAGCCACCCGGTCCGACGAAACATGCTCTCTTCATTGGTTCCGCCCCGGTTTAGTCCTTTCTGTGTCTGGTTCTGTGTCTGTTCCTTTACAAGCTACGTACAACGAATAGAGTGCGTGCTTTTGGCAGCCACTTCGATACTTTTACGTAGTAGACGCTGCCGACCCCAGCTCCTCATTATTGTCATTGGTGAGGATTCTCTTCATCATGGAGGCTACAACCTAATACCGAGGCCTCCTGCTACGAGTACTGTAACTTAAAAAAATAGAGACAATATATGCGAGGCTGCTATAATACTAGCTTCAAACAACGGTCAACGAAAACACTGAGAAGTACAGTTGACTGTATTGGGATGAAGAGGTTAAAGGTTAACTGGCAAAAACACGGGCTTTGTTGAGTTGAAGAGGTAAATAGGTAAGACGTGCTGCGGACCATTTAAGGGGCAGCAGAAATAGCAAAAGAGGTCGATTGACAGTGAGGCGTTTTGTGGAGAGGCAAAAGCAGGGGTTTCGTTTGGCAAGGTTCTCTATTTCAGATTGTTGTGCCTTTCACCTGTTTCCTATCCACATTGTGATTCTTCCACACGGCGACGGCCGGGAAGGCCAAGACAATTGCTGCAAGAGCGACAATGCATTCGTATTTCTGGCTGTAAGCCCAAGCGTAGTTGATGGCATCTCGGGTGGGGTCGCCAGGGGGGTACAACATTTGAACGGCCGACCCGCCAAGGTATATATCCTCAAAATCCGATAGAGTGGCGTTGGGCAGTGCGCTGAGAAGAGCCTGTGGAAACGTATTTGTGTATATCGCGGTGGCCACAGCATTGCCGATGGCGCCGCCAACGGTACCCCACAGGCTGATGATGGCAATCAGCATCGGGATTCCATCGTGGTCCGAGGCCGCCATCACCGCCATGTCGTCGCCGATTATAAGGATGGAGTTGCCCAAAGCAATGAATATCTGTGCCATGACCAGGTACCCGATATAGGCCTCGCTTCCGCGGAAGTAGATCAGGAGACCGGCACCGAGTAAAGAGATTGGGACGCCCAAGTACAGGCAGGCGTTTTTGAAGTACTTTGTCTGGCGGATGTAGATTCCAAACAAGAAGGCGAAGAAAGGCGATCCGCTTGAGTACCCTTGGGTAACGTAGCCAGTGATCGTCGTGTCGTAGTCATATACGACCTGGACGTAGTAGTAGAAATATTGGTCCCAAATATAGTAGCTGAAGAAAATGACAGCGGCCAAGACAGAAGCTCCTACGACTGTGCGATTCTTGAATAAACCCCACTTGATAAATTGCGTCGAAGCAAAGTATCGCTCCCAGAGGGCGAAGACTAGCAGTAAAACGACGCCAACGACAAGCGGGGCTATAAATGTTGCCGACGAGTATCCACTGTATCCGTTGACCTCCAGGCTGAAAGGCAAAAGAATGAGGATAAAAGCTGCTACGAGGATAGAACTGCCGACAACATCAAATTCATGGAAAAAATAGACAAAGGACTGCCAAAGCGTTCGGCCAGACGACTTGGCGTGATCTAATAGACCACTCTTTGCCGCTTTCCTCTCGTAGAACTTGAATACAAAGATAAGCGGCGCCACGGCGACGAAAATCGCAATCGCGAAGATACCGTAGGACCACTGCCACGTCCAATTATCCAGGAAGGACTGAGCAGCTGGTGACCCGACAAAAGCCGTGCAAATATACGGGGTGGACGTAAAGCCGTACACGAAAGCTCTATTACGAAGACCCGACGTGTCTACCACGAAGATATTCAGAATAAAGCCCACTGAGGAGTTTCCGATGACGTAGAGCGAGTATCCGATCGCGAAAGTCGTCGGGCCGCTGCTTCCAGCGAGGACCGTAAGCCCCACGACGTAAACGACAAGGAAAATAAGAAGGCCCTCGGCGCGTCCCCACAGGTTGAGAATCTTTGCTATGGGAAGCAGAATGACGCCGCTGAGCACGGACGACGTGATGAAGGCCTGTGAAATCTGAGGGGCTGATGCGAAGTCTGCATACGCGTAGTAGATAATGTTGCTGCTCACGGCAGTTTGCAAGGCTATGATGAACCAGCACACCCAGATCCTTTGAGATGATACAAAAAATTAGGGAGCAGTCTTTGAAGATTCTCATAAGTTTGCGTACCAAGCATAGATTCCGTAGACGACGGATCGGGACCAGATCAAAGCGGCAGCCTCGGCCTTCTGGAGTCCAATCTGGGCATCTTTAGTGACCTCGTTTGGATGCTCGATAATCTCCCTCTCGCCCGCATCCTCGAGACTCTCGTGCGCTGAGCCGGCCTCGACGTCGCGTGTGGAACCAGTCACGTCCACAGCGGTCCCCTCAGTTGTCTTGTCAGCACCGTCGTCGGCTCTGGAGCCGAACAGCTGGGGAAAGAATTTGGGGCGAACTATCGGCATTTCAGGATCAGGTGGGGCGAGAAGTCGGTTTATAAGAAATCTGCCTTGGAGGGATGACGCGCCGTCGAACAGGGCCAGCCAATGGCAATAATGGCGCATCACTCATGCATGCCTGTTGGCAGTGGTCTCCTGAAAATGTCGGCGACGGAACTGTGTTCGGGGCGCAAAACCCCGAGGTTGTCTCCTAAGAGATGAGATGGCTGGCTGGCTGTCAAGCCTCCGTCCCTGACACATAAACGGACTTGGTGGTGTGCCAAGACCTGAGATGCCCCTTGTCAACCACAATACCCAATCAACTTAGTCAATTATCCATCAAGATTGGGTATCAAACTGTTATTCATTTTCCGCTCGGGTGCACGGCCGTGGGGGGCGATAGGATTGACTGGTACGCGTGGTTAAAATGGAGGGCTGGTAAAGGAGCAGCAACATATGGGGTAGAATCAGATCAGTGGTGAACATAAGCAATAACCTTGGGCATGCCCATCACCGGTAGGGGCCCTAACGGAGATGCTTGGCGGTGGGTCGAACATCGATTCTCAACCTCCAACTTTCGCTCATCTGACTGTTTGCGCAAATTCCCCCTCCCACAATTCAAACACGGAAATACGTATAGAGAGGATGGGGGGTGGCCGGGTGGAGGTGGAAGGGTCGAGGTAAAAAGGTCCTCGGATAATCACAACCCGCCGGAATGATGAGGTGAGTGGTGTGTTGGCTACCGCCACCATTGAGTGGTCCGCATCGGCTTCTTATCGACTTCTCTATCTCTATGTTTCGCGTCCGGTTATCAGGAGGAACGAGGGGAGATGGTTTCGTCGGGGATTGCTGCGCCGGAAAGCTGAACTGCTCAGATTGCAGCTGTTGTCGGGGTCGACGCCATCCATGCCGATGTCATCACCGTCGTCGCCGCGGAGAGACGAATGGGAGAGGGGCATAGGAAGCGCGAGCAGGTCTGAAGAGAGTCACAGCGGGAGAGCATGTGGTACTGGTTTTGAATTTGGGTTGGAAACAGAAAGGTACTGCTGAAATATATTTGGTGTCTACACTCTGAAACCATTTCACGCCTTCCTCCCCTGCACAAATATGGCGACTCCGCCACTGAACGTTGCCATCTCACCGTTCCAGGTCACACCGTCACCTTCCTGACGCTTAACAGCGGCCTCAAACTCCCAGCCAAAAGATTGCCCGTTTTGCCCAATCTCGGTTTCGGACAAGACATGCAGTACTGCTGCCGTCATGCCAGGGTTTGATGTGAGACTCGCACCGAGTAGCGCCAACTCCGACCCGGCAATGTGCACATCACACTGAACCACTTGCTCCGACACCGACTCAGCTTCAAATCTCGCCGCTTCGACGGCTCTCGTAAGAACCCCAGGTTCACCCCACGCCATTGAGCCTTGGCCAGATGAGTGAGGCGCCTCCTGTACAGGTGATGGTCCGAGCGCATCTTGAGGTCGTTTCGTAATTATAGAATCACAAGCGGCCTTGAGAGAAGGGAGAATTGGAGCCGGGCGTCGCCATACGCCAACAATCAGGTGACCACTGGGCTTGAGGACTCGAAAGCATTCACTTAGGCATTTATCTACGTTCGACTGAAAGGAGAGGGTGCTGTTTAAGTCCACAAAGTTACCCTAAAGAGGAAGAAATGCGAAAGAGGACTTGCCATCAACATGACCCCGAAGACACATGAGACGATGTCAAATTCGCAATTCTGGAAAGCGCTCAGATCCTAAGAAGAGGCTGAGTCTACAAATAATCCTTGGTTCAAAGAGGATAATACCATCCCATTGGCCGCCAAAAAGTCGGCCTTGACCGTCATTTCCTCTGGGGTGACCCAGTTATCTTTAGCGTTGTCGACCATCCCCTGCTCGTAGTCGGTGACGACGATCTCGCACTCAAGCACGCCTGCATCG
The DNA here is from genome assembly GCA_026954515.1 of Cladochytrium tenue. NCBI lineage: Eukaryota > Fungi > Chytridiomycota > Chytridiomycetes > Cladochytriales > Cladochytriaceae > Cladochytrium > Cladochytrium tenue. The sequence continues at coordinate 6,958 of JADGKE010000166.1, forward strand.
CGCAGGCACTCGACGAGGCATAGAGCCGATAATCCTGGCCCGCAGGCCAGCTCGAGGATTCGTGGGACTGTCTTTGCTCGAGCGAAGTTAGAGGCCGCGACAATGTCTGGCAGCGACTTGTGGAAAGCCTGCGATGTGAACTGCTGCATAAACTCCCAGTTCAACTTTCGCGTGAACTCCTTGTCGAACTTTGAGAAATGACGAGCATTGGTGGACCAGGCTGTTTGCGTTGGCGGCATTGCTTCGACGTCGAGGTGCCAGCGTAGCCGGGAGCGTGTTGGCGTCAGGCCCTCGCCGCTTCGTTTTATGACCGCCTGGATTCGGCGATTCGGCGTTTCGCCGATTCATCTGATTGTGGCGCTTAACTTGATTGATTGATGGATAAGCCGCGTGCCTTGTTCAAATGATACGGCGCAGACTGACCACAGCGAGTCAGAGAAGCAGACAGGCGCACCTGGGATACCATTGCGCCGACCAATAGCAGAAATCCCTCAGACGGAGTCATCACGGAACGAAGCGCCCTCCTTCATGGCTCGCAAGAAAGACATCGGCTTTGATGACACCTGGGAGTTCAATCGCTCTCCTACAAGTTCCAACTCCTCAGAGTATGCCAGCTATGATGGTGGTCGCAACAATGAGCTGCCCTACAAGTGGGTTTCATCGGCCTGCAACTCTTTCTGTCCCCTTCACCTCTTCAGTCCCATTCTTCCTTCCCGCTGTTGTAAAATCGAGAGCGGTACTTTTCTCTCGAACCCGATTGCCATAACATTATGAATATCTCTATACTACGCTTGACACTCCAGGCATGCTGGAGGCCTCACCTTAGCTGGCTCAGCTCAAAGTTCTTTGCCAGTCCGCGCCTCTCCTTCTCAAGGGCGCAGCTGGGACAACGGTGAACGACAGCTGGCAGCGAGCGACGGAAGTCAAATCCGTGCAGCAGAAAGGTTTGTTATATTTCATCATATTTTCCACTATCAACCAAGCATATGCGCCTTATCAAGCTGATATGCACGACGGTTTGGGTGGTCCTCTTCCGGAAAATAGGCCGAATTGTTCCAATCGCCCTCATCGCTCTCCTTCCAATGCAAGGCAGAATCCCCGAAACGGCCACCATCATTCGCCCTCTGAGGAAAGGCAGAATCCTCAAGGCGGTATTCATCGTTCTCTATCCACAAGTGGGCAGAGAGACTTCAACAATGATAGTCGAGGCCATCGCCATTAGTGAGTTTATAGTCTGCCACTCGACCAAATTCAAATTTCGACGTTCCTGTCCATCATTTACTGCGACCCCACTTTTTACCATGACTGTCATTGCAGTCGTGTTAAATCTTTTAGCGAAATAATGGCTAACATTAAGTACGTTTTTTGCGATCCGACTATCTATGAACATGTCAGCAGCCCGGACTCGGATTCAATCACGGCACCTTCTTCCTTAAGCCCTAGTTTAACATCTAGAGTGCATCTCGGCAACAACGAAGGGCGCCAAGGCAACTCTCCAGGAAGGGTCCCTGAGGCTGATGGGTTCGTCTGCCAATTCAATTCTTTAAATCTATTCCCATTTCCTATGTGGAATTTATACTTATATAATACCTCTCCCTTTGAAGAAATCACCAAATAGAACACGGCGACGGCTCGGAAGGGCCGTACGTGGCTCCGCACCTGCCACAGCGCAACGCAGTCTTGGTTCCAAGCACCCAGCTAAAGGACTCGGCTCGGGCACAGTTAATACAGCATGCCGAAGGATGCAACATCGGTCCATTCACTTCCGCTATGGCACGCAATGAGAACGGTCGGCACGGAGGTCAAGTGTTACCTCCGAATGCGACGACCACCGGGCAACCGGAGGAAAGCCAAACTTATAACATGCCGAGCTTAGACGATCGCAATTTCAAAAGTATTATCAGCAAAAACAAGGAAGGACCCATATCTGTCTCCAAGAAATACCAGACTCCGAAAAAAATTGGCCCGTTTGATTATGAGCAAAATACTTCCTGGACTACTTCGAAAAAAATTGGCCCGTTCGATGATGAGCAAAATACTTCCTGGACTACTTTGAAAAAGATCTTGTGCGGCTGCGTTCCCAAGAATCCAATAATGAGAGCTGCCTTAGTCGTTGTCATCTGTGCTGCTGTTATTGTAATTGTTTTCATGGGATATCTCTTTTGGCCCAGGTATGTTAACTTATTGCTTTGTCTTCCATGCTGTAGCCTGATGGTAAATTTCTCTCATTATCAAGGGTCCCGACAGTCGAAATCGTTTCTATAGATATTGATCAAGTCGTTGGTCATTTGGATTTTGTAATGAACCCAGACTACCCGACAAACCTGAACACAATGACCATCAAGGTCAACCTCAACATGAACGTCAGCGTTGTTAATCCGAACCGGTACCAACTGAAAGTCGATCTACTGGATATCGGAGCTTACTTGGTCGTAAACAAGTCCGCGCTCACCAGCGAAAGAGTGAATCCCGAGACTCTCAGCCTTGAAAGCTGGGTCGGTTTGGCCCCGACTGGTGCTTCCGCGGACTACACCTCCTCCTACACTCGTCGTATCGCCTCGGCAAATGCCACCAATCTTGTCCTCGATTCCTACAAAACTACTCTCGTTGGCATGGTCTTTGCATTCAAGTACACCCCCGACCCAGCCATCGGCCTCATCGACGACCCCGTGTTTGCCGAGTTCCTTAACGTATGTGGCGTGCTCGGAACTGCTCGGCCTGCCCTTGTCGATTTTGCAGCTGTTGTCTCCATTTCGAACTTCAAACTCTACACCCTATCCACTTCTGGGTCGTTCTTGGTAAACTGCCCCATCACCTCCGACGAGATCAGCTCCTATGAGAACGTCGTTAGTTCCGGTCAGGCGGCTTACAAGGCCCTCAATGCCATCTTTGGTTGGGTACATCTTTGTCGTACCATGCGTAGATCCCGTATACGACAGGTCGGGACCACACAAGAGCTGCAGCCTCGGCCTTCTGGAGCCCGACTTGAGCATCTTTGGTGACCTCGTCTGGATGCTCGATGATTTCCTTCTCGCCTGCTGCCTCGAGACTCTCGTGCGTCGAGCTGGCCTCGACGTCCCTAGCGGAGCCGCCTGCAACGGCAGCAGCTCCCGCGACCCCGCCCTCCGAAAAACCGGTCGTCCTGAAGCCAAACAGCGAGAGATCGATTGTTGGCGCCATTGGATGGGAGGGAGGAGGGGGGCGAAGGCTATTTAAGAATGGTGAAACCAGTCAGCCAATAGCGTAAATGCCGCATATCCACCGAGGCATTATTGCTGTATGGCAGCTCTGTCAGTCGGTGTGGGCTAACTGGACCGACGCGATGTTATCTCTGTGCTACGCGTCACACAAACACCACGCAACACGCACGCACTCACGCACACTACTAACACACACGCACTCACGCACACTACTAACACACACACACACACACACACACACCCACACCCTCGGCGCACGAACCCGGGCCCGCGGAGGGGCACTCCAGCGGTCGCGGGCGCGCGGGGGCGGTCGCAC
>JADGKE010000167.1:0-10460 GCA_026954515.1 Cladochytrium tenue
GGCGGGCACGGGGGTGAGGAAGGCGGCGGGGCGCAGGCTGCGGTGAGAGGTGATGGAGGTGTGTGTAGGTCACCAATCTTGGTCAACAAGAAGAGAAAGGGGAGGGATAAGGTTAGATAAAAAACATAGTGGCTTCCAACCCCCCTTGCCCTCTAGCATAAAACGAAAGTATCATGCGATGCAAACCCTGTAAACGGACCAGGCGGCGGCAGCGGGGGGCAAGTGAGGCTTGCGCAGAGCACGGGCGCGTGGAGGGACCGGCATGTAGCGCACTGTGGCGTCATTCCGGTCGGGGAGGGGCTTGCGCGACAGCAGCACTGGCGATGACGGCGGCGGCGTCGGTTTCTGAGGAAACGAAGATCAGTCAACACCGGGACGTCGGTAGGGAAAGTTGCAAGTGCGGGGGGTCGGATAGAAGCCTTATCGGCAGCAGCAGCAGACCTGGTCCAGCGGCCTCGCGTGGCTGACGATCCAGGTGGTGATGGCCGGCGCTTGCGGGCAGCGACGCCAGCGTCGGTGTCGGCGGCGGCTGTGACGAATCGGGGAGGCCGGGGAGCCGCTGCCCATGGCAAGAGAGAGTGTGGAGGAACGGGAAGGGAGAGTTGAGGGAGGGTAGAGGAAAGGGAGGACAAGGGGAAGGTGTGGGGGAAGGTGGGCGTGAAGGTGACAGACAGGGGGGTTGGTTGGTGTATTCGGACGTGTCGCGTCCAGCCAGCACGAAACCCTTTTACAAAATGTCTCCAAATTTTGTATGCTTCAGCCTGCATTTTGGCCAGCAGAAACCACGAACATGCCGCCTGAACTTAGAAGTGACACAACTGTGGCTTATAAGTGATCAGGTTGTTTTAATGAATTCCTATGAAGTGGAAAGTGGATGCCCTCCGAAACTCTCTGAGAGAGAATTAAGACTTATTACGCTTGATATTACTGGCTTGGTATTAAACAGGCGTAATCCACTTGCTGATGTCAGAAATGTTGGAACACACAGTCTGAAAGTGTACAGTGCAAACTGTATTCCATGAAATGTGGTTTTCAGCTGAATTGCAATGAAGAAGCCAAAACTAAGCGAGAGTGGGTCCCCGGATTATTTTGGGAAGACTATCACACGGTGTTTCAGGATTTATGCAATTCATACTTGCCTTTATGGGCATCATCCAGGAGGAACGAGAGCATGGCAAAGATGCAGGTTTGCAATTCATTCCCCTGCATGCCTTTTCAGCAGTTTATACGAAGCTGACCTGCGTTTTCCGGATCTGTAATTGCTAGCGAACAATTTTATCTTCCAAAGTATGAAAGTTGTGAACGCTTAGGTGCCTGGACCTTTGTAATCGCTGGAACACTCGTATTTGACGTAAATTTGCATATTAAGCCAGATAGAAATAGGAAGCAATGAATCGGAAACGACTACAAGAGAAAATAAACAGTGGTTGGTAAAGGAGAGAAAGTTGCGGAAGACGAGTGACGAAATAAAACTCAAACATTGCCTGCGCGAGTGTGAATGGCCAAGCGTCGTGTGCTTGGTGTTGAAGCTTGCCCACAGACGCCACTCCCCATGCCCTCACCCTCGTCGACAGGCAATCAGTTTTAATAACGCGAGACGGATGTGAGTGCTATTGCCAGAGTCATGGCCCGGCGAAAGTATTTTTGACGTCAGGGTCTTGCAGTGGGATTCGTATCATCTTAACTTGTGTCACCCTGATATGTTGTTGTTGCACGGGAAAGTTGTTTGGAAAGCATAATGCTTTGGGCTATGTGCGTATGTGTGATACATGTGCGACCCTCCTTCAGCGATAAAGGGTCTTCCACTCCAGTCAGTCGGAGCCCTTGTAATGCGGTTAAGTAGTGCCTCTGTCGGAAGAAGTGCAAAGGCAGTTGCTCGCTACAGGCACACAAAATAAAAATAAAAATTAAAAATTAAAACAACCCCCAGACGTTTCCTCTCGACGGAACGTCTCCAGCTGACTCCACTGCGGCCGCCACCCGCTGCCCCGCCAAGGGAGGCCACCTCCAAGACTCAAAGGAGCCTCATCACTTCTCGATCTAGATACCTACCCCCCCACCTGCATCACACCTGAATCATGCGAGTCCTCATTATTGGCGGGGGCATTGCCGGCCCAGTGCTTGCATTGATGCTCGCTCGGGCCGGGCACCAAGTCGAGATCTTCGACCGCGTCGAGGCTCCGACGGTGGCCGGCGACACCTGGCAGCCGGCCGACATTGGTGGGGGCCTCACGCTGATCGCAAACTCGCTTTGCATCTTCAAGCGCCTCGGCCTGCTCGAGGAACTTGCAGCCAGGTCAATTCCGTCGCGGAGGCTCGACTTGCGCAAGTTCAGCGACGAGAACATAGCCGGGTTTAACTGGGGGAGGCACTTTTCCTCCGGCAACCTCGATGTATTGCGGTCAACCGTCGCAAGGGTGGTCAATACGGCTCTGAACGCTGAGGGCGTGCGCGTAAAGACGGGAAAGCGTCTTGTGCATTTGGAGCAGGCGCCTGATGGCGCGTTGGGCGTAACCGCCCACTTCGCGGACGGTTCGAGGGCCAGTGGCGATATCCTCGTCGGCGCAGATGGCATCAACTCCGTAACACGGTCTATCATCTTGCCAGGAATCATGCCAGTCAAAACTGACTATGTCGGATACCTTGGCGTGTCTGAGATCACCCCGGACCTCGACTGGCATGACGAGTCGCTCATCTTCCATCTTGATCCGTCGTCTGGGAGGTCGACATGCATTGCTCGCTCGACACCGACTCACGCCATGTGGTGCCTCTTCGAGACCAAGCCAGGCGAGATTGTACACGACTCGTGGGAGCCAGTCAAGGAGTTGGACCGCGAAAAGTGGAAAGTTGCCGAAATGGCCACAAATTGGAAACTTCCGGGCTGGGTGCCGCGCCTGATTGCTTTATCGACTCGCATTATTCCCGTCACGTACCGCTACCTCGACCCGCTCCCGACCTGGCACAAGCAGAACGTCGTGCTGATTGGCGACGCCTCCCACGCGATACTTCCCTGGGTCGGTCAAGGCGGGGCCCTGTCGATCGAGGACGCGGAAGTCCTTTCCACGATTCTGTCAAAGATGCCTGAAAAGCCGCACGAAGCGTTTGCTTTGTTCGAAGAGATGCGTCGGCCGCGGATTGAGCTCGCGGTCAAGATTACCGACTTCATTGGCAAGAGTATGCATACCACGAGCGCGTTCGAAGCTGTGGTTGGTCGCTTCTTTTTGCGATTAGCCGCGTTTTGCATGAACAAGCTCGACATCAACCTTCTTGATCGCCCGCTTCAGGAGTATGATGCACACTCTGCCACTCTGAATTTCCTGAAGGAGAAGGGGGTCGCTGTTTGATCCACCATATTGCGCGTCGGTCAAGTCCATAGTTCGTAGTCAAGTTTCTTCATTATTCTCCCAGGAGGGCCTGAGGGATGCAGCCAATGCGAGCCATTTGGCGCCCATGCCCATCTATTTTGTCGGTTTTGGAGTTGCTGCCCTCGTTCTTCGATTAAATTTCGCTCTACCCTGCCACTTTTGAGGTGAAGTATCCCCTTCCTCATAGTCACCGCAAAATAAACGTGAGCTTCGTTGCCCAGAGTATGCCGAAGAGATTTAAGTGAGCGAACGAATTGCGGATACCGAATTTTTAAGGGTTTCAGAGAAAGTATTTCAACCGAGAGCTTGTGGATGGTCGATTAGTTCAGTCTGACAAAACATTAAAGGCAAAACGCACTGGCAGCCAAAGACATCAGGCTGATACACAGATGAGTTTATTGCTGCTAGGAGATCTTAACTTCAAACGGCAAAAAGTCTGAAATGAGGAGACAAGCACCCGGGAAAGGAGGATGGAGATCGAAACAACAGATGTTCAGACTATCGGGCGGAGGTGTTTTTCCAGTCGGTCACGGCCAAAGAAGTCCAACATCCTGCCTACCCACAAGCCGATCTCCGGGTCTACGTCCTCCCACACCTCCCTCGTCAGCTCCGGGTCGGCGTTCCGGAACATCACGTACCGCCCAAACACCACGAAGTCCACGAATCCAGGCTCAGGGCCCTGCAGGAACTCGCCGGGCCGCTCGCGCAGAGCCAGCGCGAAGGGCCGCGCGTTCGCTCGCGCGCGCGAACGCAGCTCTGCCAGCCGCTCCGCAGACGGCTCCGCCAAGCGCGCAAAGCCGCCCGGGCCGAGCCGCGCCTCCGACGTGAAGTAGTCGCGCACTGCGCCGGCGGGGATCCGCGCCAGCATGGGGGGGAACGCGAGCTCGTACCAGGAAGTCCACTCTGCCGACGAGTCGGCGCCGAGGTCGATCAGTTTTGCGTATGCACGCCCGGCAGCCAGCGCCGCCGGCGCCGCCGCGGCCGTGCTAGGCCCGGCGGCAAACACCGACGGCGCCTGAGAGAACTTGGCCTCGAGCCACTCGGCGATGCGGAACGAATCGCATAGTAGACGCCCATCGTCCAACTCGATCGCGGGCAGCGTGACGCGCGCCCCGGCGTCGTCGCCCGCGCGTCGCCCCGCCAGCGTCGTCACCGTGTCCAGCACCGTGCTTGGCACCAGCTCGACGGGGACGCCCTTGCGGAGTAGGCTCAAATATACCTTCCAGCAGTTCGGCCCAAATATGTATGCTGTCTCGTCGGGTACGCCAACCGCATCGGTGCAGGTGTAGTAGAGCCTCATGGTTGGTGGTACGCCAAGGAGAAGTGGAGAAGGAGGGTGGGTGGGTTGGGAAGTGTCTTCGTGCGAACTGCGTCGGTTTTTAAGGGCCCGATTTCTTGAAGCAAGGGATGACTGTGCCGCTTTTCTGCCACGTTGCACTCCGCATCTTGTGGGTTGGAAATTGTACATTTGGCGTGTCGCAAACAAATAACGAATTATGAAAGTTGGCTTTCTCGTATGAGCGACGTAATATATACTATACAGTTAATAAAGACGTTCTACTTGAATACAAAACACAGGCGAAGCCAATTTGTTAACTTCGGAGCAAACGACCTGGTAGAAAACAAGGGGATGGAGGCCTGAGCATGTTCGCTTCGGACGCGATGAAAATCGCCACGAACGAGAGAGTAATCAGAGCAGCCATCAACGGCGGCTTGAAAGCCCGGATGCCTCTATTGAGCGGGACGACCAGGATCTCAATGTCGAGATCGACCAGCCAGTGCATGGCACAGACAGTCGGAACGCTGAACCCGACGTAGACGGCGGTGCTTATGACGGCGCGGATCGCGACGTCGACGGCGTCGACGGTGCCGTAGCACTCGGCCCACGGCGCGAAGGTGACGAAGCAGACGGTACAAGCGAGCGCACCGACGCGCGAGAGCGTCTCGGCCGTATTCTCGGCCAGCAGGGCCCAGGCTTGCTCTTGCCGGAAGGCGAAGGTAAGCCGGAGGTTGTCATTTAGGATGGCGGTGCCAGCGACCCTGCGGAGGGTATGGCCGGTGAGGGCGGCGGTGGCGGCGGCGGCTGTAAGCTCGCTAGACATGGCAATGCCAGGTGACGAAGTGTGAGCCAGGGGATGCGAGCAGACGTTGGAGTCGGATTTGGCGCCCGGGGATGGGAAAATATGGTTGGCGTCGTCGGCATGCGGCTGAAGAATTGGTAGAGGCTCCGAGGTGTGCGCGCTCTTGTTTAGGCCGATTTTGCTGCAGCCGATCTTCAACGAGAGTGACGATCCGCCACAAGCCTCCTCAGACACAAAGGGTGGAAGAGTTTGCAGACTCGACACCCCTTCAACAGCGAGCGAAGACATGGGACCTTCTTCGTGGTGTATGAGCTTTAGCAGCCTGTGGAGCCGCAGGCGGCCCAGCCAGGCGAACAGCAGGCGGGTGGCGGCTTGGAGAAGGGAGTTGAGCAGCTCGACGAGCAGAAAGTCACCCAAGCTGGGCGACCGCCAAATCAATAGTCGACCGGGGTATAAAAAGAAGGTCTCGTATGTGATAAGGTGCAGCATCTAAAGTGCATAAGATGAGTGGACGGGCGGTATCCATTTGGACGAAAGGACAACTGACCATGCTGCTCCATATGCGAAAGTTGGACTCATCTTCATCCTCTGCCTGAGTTAACGGCACATAGTACCTCGTCGCGCGGATCGTGAACAGACGTACGACCGGCTGGCAAAGGCCGATGGCCAACGTTGCGACGAGCAACTCGCGCCATCCACCCAGATCGACGAATCTCACAGTGTTGCCCAAGTCCAACACCCATGCCGAGTAGACACTGAGAAAGAGGTGTGAGCCGCCGCCGCCGACTGAGCCTCATAGTGGCGCTTACAAAGTGACCACGTAGATCAATACGGCCACAAATTCTGCGACTGTCACGTTCAGAGCGTTTCGCCAGTGCGATCTTGATTCTGGCATGTCTTCAAGGAACAGAAGGACTATGTACGGAATAGTGACAGTGAGTGCGATGCCGATCATGTGGACGTAATTGAGATCGCGACAGTATATCCAGATGATGGTATGCACGGCCAGCGAAACCACGGATACAAAAAAGCCACAGAAGAGGATATAAGGAACTCGTCCATACAAGAGTTTCGAAAGAGTGGTCCTGTGGTCAAGTTCACGATCTTCTGTGTTATGCTTTGAGAGTCGGAGGAAGAGGGCAGGGAGAAAGGAAGTAGGAAAGAAGACCATACCTCGCATTAGTGTAGAGGATCAGAGCGAAAGCGATGGAATCCTGCTGAAAAGGAGTCCCGCCAGTGGAGCAGACAGCTGGATACAGCAATCTGATAGCAATGACTGAAAGAATGGTTATGGATCCTGGAAGGGTGACAGACTGCAGCGTTCTTCGACACAGCCACTTGAGGACAGCAGGAAGGCCTCTGCGATCGCCGAATGCAATCCCAGCTGGCATGTCGCATCGCTTGACAAACATCAACAAAGGACAGCTGTCGTCTACCTCTTACTACAAAAATCTTATGTTTCTTCATTTCAAGAAAGAGCGAGAGAGACTGCGGAATGTGCAAAAAGAAAAAAGAAAAAGGAGGCAGGCGGAGCGCTGGAGACTAACTCCCAGACGCAGATTCACAACTCGGTCAAGTATGCGGTCGAAAAAACGAAGGTGACGAGGAAGGACGGACCCGACAGCTGAAAGCCGGGGAAGAAAGGGGAAGACGGCAAGGCAAGGTCATCCGAGGGGCCATGCCCGCCTATGCGGCGCCGGCGCAACGCTCGCACAGAAGAAACTCTCCAGCATCGCCGACGCGTGCCGCGACCTCGCCTTCGCCGCGGGTCAACCCAGCCTCGCGCTCCTCAGGCGGACCAGCGACCGGGTTCAACGGATCGCCACCGACGACTACCATAACGATGCCGCCCTTGAGGCCGCGCTGGCACCGGGCGCAGACGTAGTGGCCGGCGCAGTATCGGCGGCGCGTCAGGCGGTCGACGACGGTGCCAGCCGTCAGCGGTGGCGGCTCGGGCCGGCCGCAGGTCGGGCAGGTCAAGCCAGTGGGGCGGGATGGCTGGGTGTGGCCGGCACCGGCCGCTGCCGTGGGGTCGTTCGGGGCAGCACCTAAGCCGGAGGCCGCGTTCGGCTGCTGGCGGGTCGGCGCGGTGGGGCCGGGTTGGACGGTGCGCATGTTGTAGTGCTCTTCGCAGTAAGGGAGGGAGTTCAACTCGAAGAACACGCCATCGGGGAATGGCTTTTCGCAATCCTGCACGCAAATATAACATTAGCAACTGTGCAGCACAGAGCAAAAAACACAGACCTGGCAGACAAAGCACTCAATGTGAAATTCGGCATCCATTGCTGAGACATATTCACCCATGATCGGCTTCATGCATTGCTTGCAGAGATTCGAAAACAGTTGGAAGTAGTCCGCTGTGTAAATAAAAAGTGTTCACATACAAACAATGAGATATGGCTGCGCCAACAAACCTTCGCAGTATGCCTTTCCGTCCTTCTCCAGAAACCCGGCACCAGCACGGAAAACCTCGCCGCAACAGCTGCAGAAAAAGTGGTGCGGGTGCCACGACGCTTCGAGGGCCGTGATGCATTTCTCCGTGATGACCTCTTCGCAATATGCGCACCTAGTTCCAAATGCGCCGACGAAGCAGGCCTCGCAAAAGGGTTCCCCGTCGCGCTCAAAGTAGCCAGCTGTAGCAGCGGGCGAACCGCTGTTCAGTTTCCCAGGTTCATCCGAAAGCACTGTCTCGCAGCCCGAGCACACGAAATGACCTGGATGCCAGGTCTTTTGTAAAGCAGACAGGGCCGGCCCGTTGATAGGTTGGCTACAGGCCGCACAGATGGCAGATGGTTTTGCAAGCGGCGAAGACGGAAAGCCTTGTGTAGCTGGTGAAGCGGGGTGCCCTTGATAGCCGAACATCACATCCCCTGAGAGACAGGTCAGATAGTGTCGAGATGATCAAAGACTACCTCCAGGTTTATTAGATCTCGGTGATTGGCCCGCATTATTCATATTCGGGGGAAGGATCGAAGTCCCCGAACCGTTTGAAGGCGATCGCTGATGCATCCCGGTGGGGGGACCAGACGGCGACGCAGAAGCGCTGGTATCTTGCTGAGGAGACATTGCATTGCCCCTTGCACCTTTGGGAGAATTCATCGCAGAGGGCGAGGCGGCCCCTAATGGGCTCGGCCGAACTAAGAAACATTAGCATCGTATGACGGATCCCCGATCTTGAGCCCACCTGGACCGGGCGACGCAGCAGAACTCCCTGAAAATCCCCGTTGCATCTCGACCTTTTTCAGCTCCTTCTCCAGGGCCAATACTTCCTCGTTAATGTTGTTGATGGAGTCAATCGCGGCAGATCTCTTCGAGGCAGATGCCGATGGAGGCAAAACCCCTCCACGAGGTTGGGTAGGCTTCTGGCCGGTCGACGGCCCGTTGTTTCCGAGAGCGGCCAGACTCTCATCCAAAGCAACAAGGTGTGGGTTCCTCTCTCTCACGGGGGAGTTATCGGGTCCACCACGGGGTAGCCCATACTGATTCGATCGAGACGTTGGAGACGCTGTCTGAGATTTACCAGGATTCCACGAGGGCTGCGCAGAAGAGGCAGACGTGGGGGGAGTCGAGTTCGGATTAGAGAACGACAGGTAGCTGCCAAAGGCCGGATCGGAAGAAAAGGTTGAGTCGCCATCATGCGTGGGTCGCTGGGCTGCGTTTGGGTTAACCCCGTACGGATTATGCTGCTGCTGCTGTTGCTGTTGCTGCTGCTGGTGCTGATGTTGAGGCGGAAGGCGAGCTGAAGGGCGCGAGGCTGGTGACGAGCCGGTGGCCAACCTTCCGGCCCGTGAGCTGGGTGAGAGCGGCGAACCGGAGACGGCCGTGCTGTCAAGCTCCTTAAGTAGCGAGTCGAGGTCGTTCATGGCAACAAAATCTTAACCGCCCGCAAACTGCACCACCAACCAACTTAATGAAGACGTTAAGCCCCTACAAGACACATTGGTTTCTGCCCTGGCCACTTCGGCATGAGCCATTTCTCAGGTTCAAAATAGAGCTATGAGAACGGAAGGGAAGCAGGGTATGGTCGCAAGTGTCGAAGCGACAGTCGAATTAATGCGGGAGTTGGGATAGTCCGTCGACTGCTTGACTTCCTCGACCCTGCCGAAGTCCAGCAGTAGCTGGAAGGCGCCAAGAGAATAGACTACAATCATTTATTTGCAGCAGATTAATAAAACAAAATCGAGCGCGCTAAAAGATGGAACAGCGGTACCAGTCAATAAATACAAGATGGGGGGAGGGGGTGAGAGAGGGGGCGCGCGAGAAAACGAGAGAGGGATGTCAATTGGGGTCGGAACGAAGCATCCAGATGTGCTGGAGGTGGCCTTGAGATCCCGCTAGACACAAAGGACAAGGTGGCTTGGCGTCGACTGCCATCGCCAGTGGTGCGAAAGCCTCCACATGATCCGCGGGCGAGGACCCTGCAGCGGGCCAATCGCAATCATCGCTCGGTCTTCCGCGCTTCTGCGAATTGAGTGTCATGTAAAGGAGAGGAGCACACTCGGTCAGATATGCAAGAGGGTGCAGGGATGACTGTCATGCCCATACAGGGAGATGGCAGAGCACATCGGCGTCACGAATCGCCTCGACGTCGATATGGTGATGCGTCCGTTGCCTCTTTCTTCTATCAGCTGCTGACACGCCTGCGAGGGTGGGAGCAATCGCAGCCTCGCACCAGCCGGCTGCTGCGGACGACGGTGACGTATTTGGAGCCAACAAGCGAGCCTGGTGAAGCGGATCGGCAAACATCGTAGCGCCAGATGCAGGCGATCCAAAGCGAGCTAAAGTGCGAACGATGGAGGAGGCCGCGGCGTTGGCGTGCTGTGGGCCCTCCCAGGCGGCATACGAAAGAGCGCATTCACCGGGCGGCGTGGGAATGACAGGGCCAGGAGTGGCGTGAGAAGCAAGAAGCACCACCATTGGAGGGGGCGGCGGCAGAAGCACGCCGCCGCAGAGGGACATGAAGGAATCGCCATGCTCGTGGCGGCCCCCCTCTGGCGCGAGGCGGCGGAATGAG